>VDFB02030577.1:0-25363 GCA_007258455.2 Sequoia sempervirens
ATGATGGCTTCCTTGAAGATCCCGAGGGATATTTAAGTAGCTGTTAGGAAGATCGATTGTCCTCAAGAAGTTGACGGGCAACTCTCGATACTTTTGTCAAGAATGTTGCGATGCCCGTCGACATCTTCCTGTACTTGGTGAAGATCTTCAATGAGAGATTGAACCACTTGAATCTTGTGTTTTAGTGATTCTTTTACCTCTACAAACTTTTCTTTGTCGGGAATTACCCCAACCTCCACCAATTTGCTGAGCTTTACCTGTTTCATTTCCGACCATGACAACAGGCATTTTTCCATGTCTCTGCGCTCCTGGGAAAGTACGCTCTTTTCTTTATCAAGCTCTGTGGTGAGCTTGGCCAACATGGTGGTTTTCTCATCCACAGCCAAAATTATCTGAGATCCGCGTTCGATGATCTTTTCAACAAAGTCATACAACACCCTGCCTTTGGAGGTGAAGATACACCGACTTTCTTGGCGAATTTTGGTTCTTGCCAATACCCACCCTTTGTCGGTGGACGTGCATTACTTGGAGGCAATAAAGTCTCTTCTGCTTGATGGCATAATGCTCGCCCCTCTGTTTTACGTAATGCGAGATTGCTCAACTTTGTTCAAACTGCTTCTGCCAAGATATCCAAAGTGACTGGCAGCCGGCTTTTTGCACTTCGTTGGTAACCTTACCGAAATTTGGACCTTTATTCTTTGTGTAGTCCTCCATATTGACATCACCTTCTTGATTCGGAGGTATGCCAATTTCAGCAAACTTATGGCTAGACTTATCAACATTCAGCCTCGAGTATACTTTTTCCTTCTTCTTCCCTTTGGCCTTTGGAAGAACTATCTCTTCAAGGTCGAGCTCCTCTGGAGAAATCATTTGCTTTTTACGCTTCGACACTTGAGATATTAGCCAAGGAGGAAGAAAGGAAGTGTGAACTTCTGGATTTACTGTCAAGTTAATGCATCGATGCCACCTCACGAAGTTATTGTCACATCACAGACTCACCATTGGTATCGTGACAATTGGAGAAGTGTTGTCATCATCGGCTCCACCGTAGTTGACATTGGTGATCAGCATTGACTCATTCATGAAGCTTGATTGAATTCCTTTTCAGAAGTGATATCATACGTTGGCGAAGACAAGCTAGGAATGGGCGATGGTGGGCTTGACAGTATATCAACCGTATGGATGCTTGTCACTGAAGGAGTATCAAGCTGGGTTGATGCTGCAGGGATAGGGGATATCTCGGCTGCAAGAATGCTCGTGGTAGGAATAGGTGGCGAGGGAGCAGGAGGTGAAGGAATTCTTGACGCAAAAGGGGTATGAGGAATGTTTGAAGTCATGGGCGATGATGTTCTGTGGATTTCCTCAACTACGTTCTCGGGAGGAGAAGTAGTTATTTCTTCATCATGCTCGGGTTCCTGTTGATCACCCTCTTGTCTCTCCGAAACTGGCTCACCTTCAAAGTCACCTTCAGATCCTTCTTCAGAATCTTCATCAGAATCTTGTCCGCTTTTAGAAACCTCTTCGGCATCGGAGTCTGCTTCTGCTGAATCTTCATCTTCAGCGGATTGGTCGCTTGAAGTATCTTCTTCATCGGAATCTATCTCCTCTGAGATGGGCTTTTTACCCTTAGAGCGAGATGGATGAGATTCCGTCTTCTCTGTCTCTTGGACAGCCTGGGTATCTTTCTTACCAACAGTGAACTTGATCCTAGGGCCTCTCCGTGAAGAAGTGGGAACGGCCGTTGATTTGTTTTTGTCGCGGAGTTCTTGCTGTTGGCGTGCTTCTGCCTCGGACTCTTCTCCTTTTGAGTCTGTCCTGAAACTTTTCATTGTATGACCATGTTTGTGTAACCATTCTTCTGTGTTGGCTAGGATTGGTCTCGGCCTTTCTCTCATGCTGGTGACCTCTTTTCTAGACCACTGTATTGCAGGCAACGGCCTCTTAGCAATGCCTTGCTCATCATAGACAGCGTTCATGATATCACCTGGATCCTCAAAATCCTCTGGTAGGTCAGCGATACCAAGATCTCTGATTTGTTGAACTGTCAATCTGCAATAGTCCATTTTGCGAATGGCTTCATCTCTGCCGATCCGCCCGGATGTCTTCAAAATGGTACGTGTTGGTGACCTTTTTTACCCTTCTTTGTTGACATCTCGGTAGTCAAAGTCAAACCTATATTTTGTAGTTTTGATGGTCATGATCGCATCTCAGCATAAACAGACTTGGCCTTTTATTGCAGTTTGGATAGTATATCTGCCGGTAGTGGAGTGGGAACTTCAGATCAGCTTGTGGTTCTTCTTACGTTCTTTACGTCTTGACTTGTCCGGTATGCATGTTTCCATGACCCACTTATCCGGGTTGATAACGTGGTAGCATGTAGGGACAAATCGATGTAACAACTTACTCGGCAAAAACGCTGGAATTGAGAAAAATACATCAACTTTACTTACCACCTTATAAGCCTCATCGGACACTCTTCTTCTTTCCAAAGCTGGATCAAAGTTGAAGAGTAAAGGCGCAAAGAAAGCATCAGTGACCCGTCTGAAATGATGAAAGCTCTCCTTTAGCTCCAACTGATAGAAATATCTGTACACAGGCACCATCATTCGATTCCCCTTTGTAGATAGACCTGGGAATTGTCTCATCACAGCTGCTGCATACACCAGGTAAGAAGTCATGTAGAACTTCAATGTAGAAGGAGCATTAATCAACTGCTCGTGCATCTCATCACTGATTTGTTTACCCCAGTCAATATGCACCTTCTGCCTCCTTATGATCCTGATGTACTCATACATCCAATCGTGAAAGGTGGATGATTCCGGCAAACCCTTCACTCTGCTCAGAAACGTGATCATATCCTTGACGTCATCTTTGAAGTCACTTCTCAGGAGTCCTTTCGGCCATCTAGAAACAGACGATCTAGGCTTTTTGAGCCATTGAGTATTTATCAACTGTTTGGCTTTATTGGGATCAACATCAAAATCTCCTGTGCTTTTGATATAGAAATGTCAATATATTTGTCCATGTGAGGAACCTTGAAGACAATGTCAAAGAAATCGGGGTCGAGTCTCAGAATCTCGTGCCCGGAAGAGTCGATCACACTTCTGCTTTCTCGGATGTAATGAGACGCAACTTGAAGAACAAACTCAGTATTGTGCGCAGCTGGGGGGAACATCGCCACCAAGTGGAGATTGTTGTGTACGATTGCTCTCATTGAATCAGGGAGAGGCTTTGTCTCTGTCAACTTTGCGAAGTCAACCAAGTCTTGATGGCCAACTTCTGTATCCTTTATTTCTTCAACTTTCGAAAGCACCATAGTTGGCGGATAGACGCCTTGATATTTGTACTTCATCTTGCTTCTTGCTTTCGAAGAAGGGGGCTTCGTAGCAGTCATCAAAAGATACTGGAACACTGAGTACTCTTGATTTGACGATCTGAAAGTAGATTGTAATCCTTTTAGCTAGAACAAACACCAATTGCTAGGAAACATGGGTAAGCGCAAAATGAGCACAAGGGTGAACATTCATGAAGCGGATGGCGAGGCACGCAAAACGATGCACGAATGTGGAAAAACGAGGCTCAGGAATGCACTAGTCAAAAATGAAGTTCGTTTGGAAGAGATTGGAAAAAGTCAGAAAAAAGTGTAAGGGCGCTAAAATTCAGTGCCCTTACATTCTGAGAAAATTGCTTTTGGTGTAAGGGCACTAAATTTTAGCGCCCTTACACTTTCCAGTGTTAGGCAGTTTTGAGGTATCTTCAAAATGTCATAGCGCGGAAATTTAGCACTTTTGCAATTCTGGCAATTCTTGAAGATGTAAATGCAGGAACGGTGAAGGCGCTTTGACAGATGCAATGTTTGTAGAATGAAAGCTTTCAAAATCATCTCCATACTATCACATTCGCATTCAAAGGTGTTAGGAATTCTTTTTCACAATGGCGAATCTTTTCAAGTTTTACCAAAACGAATGAAGAACTTCTGAGATAGATATCTCAACACAATCACATCGGGTAGATAGAAGTTCCCAAGGGAAATTGTGTACAGAGGAGAAAGGTAGAAAGAAACGTGTATGGAGAATAAGAATGGGACGCGTAGGGAAACAAAGAAACGCGAATGCAGAACAATACGCGTTTGGAGAAAACAAAGAAAGGAATGCGTAGGGTTAGCAAAGGCTCACCAATGTTCTTGCAATGAAAGCAAACAATGAAAGGCAAACGCGAAGGAAAAGAAGGACGCATCCAAAACAATGAAGGAGGATCCCATTGCGTAAAGAGAAGAAAAACGCGAATGGAGAACAACAAAAACGAGTGTAATGAAAAACGTGAAAGTAAGAAACAAAAACGCGTATGCTAATAATGAACATATACAAATGAAAAGACAAAGCTAAATGGAAAACCTTACCAGGGCAAAACGCGAATCTTGCTGAAGAAGCAAATGGCGAAAATCCTCAAAACGCGAATTTGCAGTTGAAGAGCAAACGCACAGCAAGAGGAGAGGAAAAAATGAAATAAAATAAAAACAACCAAAGTGGCGAATTCATCCACTTAGATGAAAATGAAAATTGAAAACCTAACTCAAGTCGTGCAATAAATTTAGGCACGAAAAGTGGCACGATTGACGAAAAACGCGAAAACGTGAAGAAACGTGCCAGAGGCATGAAAAAAAGTTAAGTGTCGAAAGAAAATGTAATGGCTTAAATTTAGCGCCTTTCATTTTTTTGAATTTTCATCGCATGTGGTGCTAAATTTTAGCGCCTTACATTTCCGTGACTTAGTCAAATTTTTGTAATTTCCATGAGCGCACTTTTTCAAGTGCTACCGCATCTTTCGAATTTGCAAAGTATGAAGAAACGTCATGAAAGAATGCTCGAATTGACTATTCGAGACTTGGGAACGATTTCGAGGTGGTTGAAAATCACTCATGCGTGCTTTGAACTTCACGAATCCTAGGAAACGAACAAGTTTCATAGGGGGGTTATCCGTGGAACGAGCGCGCTAGATTCCGTGATAACACTTATTACCCCTCAATCTGGTCACCCAACTTTGGGTGCCAAAAATTGAATTTTTTTTAATTTTTTTGTTCTCCTTCCTTGGGTGCTAACTTGCAAATTTATTTTATTTTATTTTATTTTTTTCCTTTATTTTTTTTGCCTCCTTATTTCTCCAAAAGAGGCCTCCCACCAAAATAAAAATATATAAAAGTATTTTGGGCGCGAAAATTCATAATTAAATATTGTTTTCTTCTTCCCCTTCGACGCCAATATTCAAAAATAATAAAATATTATTTTTTATTTGATTTTTTCTTAGTTTGCTCTTAGAAGGGACATTACAATTCTCCCTTCCTGAAATTGCTTGTTCTCAAGCAATGACAAGCATACCACCATTTTGGATCCCATATCATCACCTTACCACATGTATCAAAATTGAAAAGATGGATATACCTCATGGAACTATCAACACCCCCCAACTCTCCGACTTCGAAGGATTCCTCATGAATGTGCAAGATGCCCCTTATAGGTGCATAGAAGAACATATCAGCCCCTCATATGTTTCTGATATTAATTTAACAACCTTCCAACTGAAAATCAGACCCAAGTGAGTACAAATATCTGTTGGAAATGTTGTCATTGATGTCAAAGGTGCAAAGACAAGTTGATATTGATGTTAAAGTGAATAGAATGAGGAAATCGTTGGATATTGCCATTGATATCAAGTTAAGGTAAGAAGATCAGCATAATAGACTTGTACAGATCATGAACAACATGGCAGATTTGTACAGATCCAAAGAAAGCAACAAACATCATGAAGAATTTATAAACAGAAGGATATGAGTATACGTTTCTAGAAAATGAAGACATATCAGTTCGATCAGAGATAAGAATATAATCCTGATCAGATTTATTGATTCTGAAAGAGAAGACAACATCAAAGGGATCGATCTTTTTTTAAGCAAAATTAATTTAATTTGATCGGCCTTAATAATAAGAGCAATAACATTAATTAATTTCTTATTAATAAGGAGACACATTTCATTTAAAAAAAGGTATGATGAAACAATGAAGGAACACTATTTAATGTTGAAATGATACAATGTGAAGTGATGCGATTCAATGAACAAACTTATCATTAAGGTGTGTGATTAGTTAAAGAAACAAAACAATAAAAAGAAATGTTTCATTTAGAGTGATAATTGAAAAGGTGCGATCCAATGTGGAGAGGATGCAATTCAGATTTATAAAGGACAAAGCTAATTAAAACAAGAGGTGCAACTTACGCAAACTCAAATTCAGGTTTTCATCAAATGGCATGATTTTTTTTTGAGATATGAAAAGGTATGTACAAGCAATTTTATGAAGTGATGCAAGTTGTCTATGAAGAGAAGCAACTTCAGATTATGTAAAGAGAATTAAATTACAAAGGGGTACGATTTGTTTTGAAAGAATACAAATTAAAAGGTTCCAAAAGGGTGCAATCTATTTGAAGTCAGCAGTTCAAAAGGACGCACTGCTTAAAACAAAAGGTCACAATCTTTGACAAAAATACATAAGTGGTTCATTTTCAGATTTGGTTGGAAGGGTGTGTGAGAGAATGATGATGTGAGATAGAAGAGCAGAATTGTGTATCTTGTGTGAGCTTTAAGGAGACAACATACATCACAAAGGGAAGATAAGTTGAAGATAAGAAGCAGATTAGTGGTGAAAAAGTCATACAGTTTTCAATCTATCATAAGAGGTTGGTGCCTCTCGATTAGTCAAGGTTGGTGCCTTGGAAGAGGGAGTTGGTGCTCCTTGTAGGTTGGTGCCTACTAAACCAAGTTAGGGATTTGGTGCTCATTGTAAACTTATATAAATATAAAGTACATTATTTGTACAGTGGTTTTCTTCCATAAGGGTTTCCATGTAAAATCTTGGTGTCAACTTGTTTATTATTGTTATATTCTTGAATAGTTGCTATTGTGATTGATAAAGTTTTAAATTGGTATAAGTTGTGTTATACTGATTCACCCCCGCCCCCCCTGGCCCACACCCCCTCTCAGTATAATTGTGTGCTCATCAATATCATCACCAATGTCATATGATGATAGAGTATCAATCATATGCCATACCCCAATGATGAAGTGAAGATTCAAACCTCTCCAAAACACCCAAATAGTTGCTGTCCTCCAAATGGCTTGTAGAATATCCATGTGCAAAAAGGAAGAACAGCCATCTCTTAGTAGAGAAGGGAGTGGATCCTCATGAACTAGGGTAGGAAGGCCAAGATCTTCATGCTTTCTTCCAACCCCTATGATATAATCCGGCTGGAACACAAGAATTAGTAGCTCAAATTCAAACATTATAGCAATACCTCCATACCTTGTGTCAAAGTGCAACTTCACCTCTCAAGTATGCCCAATAAAGGCAAGTGTCTCCATGGCATGCATCACAAATTTTTGAAATAGAGCAGCTACATACTCTACCAAAGAATCATCAACATGATGAGACTCATCACAAGCAAACTCTTAAAGGGACTCAAGCAAGTCTTCCCCCTTTGTTAAATGTCCATTGTCAAGTGCTGGTCCAACATAAGTTTCTCCATGAAAAACATAGGCCTTAAGGCTGATCCTCTTGACTGTCATAGCATGATAATTTGAAGATGAGGGACTGTTGTCATACATTAGAAAATCAAATCCTTACCTCATATTTGAGTGTGATGTCTTTCTCACTCTTAATCATCTCTCTTTCCATGAATGGGTGCTCATTCATTAGTGCGGGTCTAAGGGATGTCTTCAAGTGAAAATCAAGTGTACCATGTGTCACAAATTCTGTCCCATGGCTGCAAGCTGATTTTTCATGTGTATGTGTCTCTTCCACCTTCATAACTTCATCATAGGACCCTTCAAGTCCTTTTTCCATGTCTCCACTTTTTTCCATCTTCATGTTGCATTGCTTTTCATTGGATGAGGTTGACATAGAAATCTGAAATTCTGTTGTGTATGATGAAGAGTGCTACATGCTCAACTCTTCACCAAGCTTCTCCACCTCATCTTCTTTTCTTCTCAAGGCATCAAAATATGTCTCACCAAGTGTGAGGAGATGATCTCTATCAACAAGTGTAGGTAGTTTGACTTTACTGCCATGAAAGCCTCCTTGAGTTCTGTTGACGTGGTTTTTGCGACTAAACCAACAAAGAATAAAGTTGCCAACGGCTACCCTATCCTCTCCTGAACAAAGTTTCCTGCATGCTAAGATTGCGAGATAGATCATACATTTAACTCCAAGGTTCCTTCAGTGCGAATAGTCTCAGTTGGCTTGATGTGATATTGCTGGTATTTCAAGGGGACTTACACAATTGTTCGACAGTTGACAGCAGACAGTGGACTAAGGGCTTTCGTGTAATTAAAATGATTTAGCAAGTACAAGTTTCCTAATCTAACCAGAAGTGGACTGAAAATGAGTGTAGGGCCTAAGAAGTTTATGTTCTATTCTAAATGCAAGATATGTGGAGCTCGACTTCAACAGACTTCAACCGGATTTCACCTAGCCTCGCATCGGACAGCTTCAGCAAAATCGGTGCAATCTTCAGGGGAGTAACGAAGAATATTCAAATTATAATTCAACATACATGTACCATCACAACGATGCATACTAGCATACGAATCACAATCGAAGTTAAGTTTGAAATGATATCCAGTTGACCACGCAAGGAAAACTCATCGTCAGCGAGTCGCTAGTGGTATGGATAAAGAGAAGCTACGTCAATCAAACACCACAAATCCAAAGTAAACTACTTGCGTGAATTGAAAACTACACTACTTTATGCTACTTGAAGTTGAAGGGATGAAGAAATCTTGCTAGCTACTTATAACAAAGATGAATTCACCATTCAATGAAAGATCTTTTATTACAATAGTTTTTCGCAACAATCTCTTACAAATTTTTCAAAGGAAAACTTTCCTTCTTCTTCAAACTACACTATGCTAAGATATTACAACTAAAGTGCCTCTGTTCTACTCTCTAGTTTGATCTCTAAGCTCTACCTCTACTGAATTACAAATGAGGGGGACTCCCCCTTTTATAGATAGCCCAGTCCAATGGACGGCTCAGATTACAATCGGCTGGGTGGCCCAGATTGTGCCACCTCAGCCCTAAACAAGATTCACCCTAAAAACCGCCACAAAGAGGAGTGGGGTAATAAATGAGCCATTAATGTCCCTCGTCCTTCTAGAAGATTCCAACTTTGAAACGCGTTCACACTGATCCTGATCCTCTTCTTGACGTCGTTCTTCAACTTTGCTCGAGCTTCCATTCTTTTCTCCATCTTGAGTTTTAAAAATATTTCTTCTCTATCACTAAGTCTCAACACTTAGCCATTTTTTCGCAACTTTTCCTCCTTCGAGGTTGAAATGTCATCTTGGATCACTTAAGTCATCACTACTTGGTCTCGACGTTTCTCCTGCAAAACAAGCAAGGAGAAGAGCATTAGAACACTTCATAACATAAATTCACTTTACTTACTTGATTTTCATGCTCTAACTCCCAAGCGTTCATCATCTTCACTAGTCAACTTCACGTTCAAATTCTTCATGCCTTAGCCAAATTTTCAACCTATCTTGCATTCTACCTGGCGTACTTCACTTTGATATTTCATCCAACTCAAGCTCGAGAAAAATGCTTTCATCAGGAATTCGGTCGAAAATCATCTAGGCAATCATTTTCAAATTCATTTGCCAAGGCACTTTTATGTCAACAACACATTTTATTCGATGCCTTAGAAATTTTTTAAAATTTCCCTTAGGAAAATTCATTGTTTCAAGTGCCGATCAAATTCCTCACCCAGGAAGGCCTCAACGAACTGTGGAAAACTTTGAAATCCATTCCTCATCACAAACGTCCAGTACCCAGAAGAAAATTTTCTTCAGAACGTGTCGAATTCATGGGTACACAACGAACGGGTTCATTTAATTTTTTTGAATTTTGAACCTTGAAAAAAAACAATTTTGTTCATGTTCTTCACATCTGTGAGTATTTCTTGTTGCTCTGACTTGAAAATATTTTATCAACCTGTGCAGCTGGCATCCCCTGACTTCATCTCTGACAACTTCATTCGTGCTTCTGAAAAATTTCACACTTCTAAGTCCAGGCGTGATTTTCCTAAGGAAGAAATTCTGTGCCTTAGAAAATTTTGAATCACTTAGCATTTTAAATTTTATCTTTGCCTTAGAAAATTTTATATTTTATCTTCAAATCATCTTGCCAGTGGTGAATTTTTTTTTTTTTGTTTATTTCAATTCACTTGGAAAATTTGTCTTGAGCATATTTTATTTGCCCTCATCCTCACTTCACCTGGCATGGCGCATTTAACATAGGCAGGAAGACTTATACTTGTTGACGTGGTTTTTGAGACCGCACCAACACAGAACAAAGTTTCCCAAATGGACACTCTATTCTCTCTTGAACAAAGTATTCAGCGTGCTAAGATTGCAAGTAAGATCACACTTTCAACTCCAAGGTTCTTGAAATGCGAATAGACCCAGTTTGGTTGATGTGTATATGCTGTGTTCTCACGAGGGGACTTACGTAATTGTTTAGAGTGCGTGCAATAACAACCAATGTATGCTTTTGGAAGGGGATTTCGCGCGAATGATTTGGCTTTATAATGCAAATTTCCTAAAACTAACCAAGATTATGCAGAATTGAATGGCTGCAGAGATTTCTAAAATTTTAAATTCTAACCTAAATGCAAATGGGTGTTACGCTCAACTTAAATGAATTTCGACAAACATTGTTTAGCCTCCTGTTGGACAGCGTCAACAAAGTAAGTGCAATCTTCAAAGGATGAAAATGATGTTCAAATCACGATTCAATAATGCAATTACCATCACAACGATGCATAACTACACATGAATTTCGATCGAAGTTAAGTGCAAAATGTTCCAGTTGACCACGCAAGACGAGCTTACCATCAGTAAGAACGTTAGTGGTATGGATAAAAGAAATTCACTTATATCAAGCATAAACATCCATGTCTAAATACTAGCATGAGATTAAGTCCTAATTGAAGTCAAAGGAAAAAGAAACCTCACGAACTATTCCAAACAAAGTTTGAATTCACCATCAATGAAATGCTTTATTAAGAATAGCCTTTTGTGACAATCTCTTACAAAATTCTCAAAGGGAGAATTCCCCTTCTTCTTCAACAATGCAAATGAGAAACTAATCTAACTTAAAAGCTTCTACTCTCTATTCTGTTTCACTAATTGCTCACTACTCTCTGATTCTGACTATGACTACTACTATACAAATGAGGGGGACTCCCCCTTATATAGCTGGCCTGTTTCAACCGATGGCCCAGATCAAATTACAATGGAGGGCTCAGATCGAGCCACCTCAGCCCTAGACGAGCTTTGCCCTAAAAACCGCCAGAAGGTGAAGGAGTGGCGTCATAAATGCTCCCAAAATAGCAGATTCCTCCTTTGACCACCATGAGCAATTAATGCCCACTACCCTTCTAGAAGATTCTCGTCCATGACCCAGATTCCTTTGCTCTTCTCTCGGACCGCGTATGCCACGAATCGTGCCAGCACTGAGTCGACCTCTTCTTCAGAAATTGATGGAGTAAGATTTAGCTGATACTCCAAGATGGCTACCATTTGCTCGTGCTTCTCACAAGATTTTTCCCAAGTCTCCATAGAATCCTGCGTGCTCTGAATGATTGTTGAAAACGTGGAGATGTTTTCAAAATCCAACTGGGAAAAAGTCCTCATCTGCGTAAAGAATGGCTGCAACCTCGCCCTTAGTCCTTCTGCATCCACCTCCTCATGCGTAAGCCTTCTTGCGAATACTGCCTCCAAAGTGTTAAGAATACTCTCATGAATATTTCTCATAGCTTTTCTGATCCTGGAGGACTCCATTGCTGCAGTCTCAAAGAAACTCTTCCCTGTGAACGCTGCTGAATGCCATCCACGGAAATCATACCTATCTCCCGCTTGAATTACCCCTTCATTCACCAGAGTTTGCGTGGGAACACGCATCAAAACAGCAAGACATGGGATAGTTTTATCTTGAAAGATGTGGGTATCTCCCCAAGCTTGCTCAACATCATCCAAGCGTCAAAGAATACCGGAGGCATTTTGAAATGCTGAGGCAAGATCCGCCATAAACTTTTCAGCCTCAGTACGGACACCATTTACCCACTTATCTCCTTCTCGTACAGCCCTCTTCACTTCTTCAAGGCCGCTGATCGGCTCACGTGGCAACTCTGGTGGAAGCTCGGTCGCTGGATTACCTTGAGCAACAGGATGTGTGAGATTTTGCACATACTCAACCAACGCTCTGTGCTCTTTCTTCAACCTCTTATACTTTCCTTCTTTCTTTACCAGCCTATCTTTTAATGCCTGAAACGAACTTTCAGCTTCTTCCACCACTTGCGCTCCTGAAGGGCGTCCCAACTCAACTGTGGTGATTGTGTACTTCTCCGGCATTGCATCACTCAAATCATGATCTTCTCTTGGGGCAGCGATATGAAGGCTGCGAGAACCGGCCTCATTGGTTTCCATCCTTGTATATTTTCTCGCCCTCTTCCGCTTTGGCGACTTGCTTGTCCTATTCAAGAGTGCTTCCATTTCAATTGCTAGGTCGACGTCATCATCTTGGTCCCTTCTGATCGCCTGTGAAAGCCAATTTCGTTGAATATCATAAATAATCAGAGGCTGCTCCTCAGTTGCTTCCACTTCCCGAACTTCTTCCCGAGCAGTATTTGGTGGAGGCTCAATTATTTCTACATCTTGATCACTTCCCTCATGAGTCCCAACATCTTCTTCTCCGAAGGAAAAGTCAAAGTGGGTGTCCATATCTATTTCTTCCCCTTCATCCCGCTTACTGGCAGCTTCAGGATCATTCACACTCTGAGTATCTACTTCTTTTGGCATAGGCTGGTTGACTTCTCCAACTTCTGGTTCTTCATTTCTCGGAGCTCTCTGACTAGCGAACAATGAAACTTCACGCCTACTGAAAGCATGAGATACCAGCTGAGTGGACGTTGTATCCTCCGACCCCTGCGGCTGTGGCTGAACAAGCTCCCTTCTTTTTGATTCTGGACCTCGTGTGAGTTGCTTCTTCCTCTTTGCTAACACCGGCGGCTTTTTATCACCCATGAGGTCATACGTGAGGGCGACTGACCTTCTCCTTAATCCATTAACACGCTCATCCACCCATGCTCTAGTGAATGTCATGACTGGGATAGACAGAGTGTCTAGATCCGCAATCTCTGGTTCGGCCCAATCCATTGGTGGCATCCGAGCATTCTTTACCGTTTCATAGTCTGGATGGGTGACCCTAGTATCCTCCTCAAGTTGATCTGGCACCTTAATCACCTCACACTCCCTGATTAGCTTTAGGGGCGGCCTTGAAAACATCCTTTTCCTGATTTCATCCTCGCTTCCAGCATTTGCCCAAAAGTCTTCCAGGTGAGCCTTGTGTTTGTATTCTTCCCCTTGCACCGTTCCAATCATTCCCTTAGGATCAAAATTTTGTCGGCTGGTATAAAGGGTCAACTTGTAGAATTTCAGCTCATCCTCGGCCTCCTTGGCTGCTTGTAAAGTCGGGCATTCCTCGAGTGAATTTCCCAAAACAATGGGAAAATGCAAGCCTCCCTTCTTTTTTCGCCTTATAATTTTGTCGTGGGCCACCAATTGCCTAGACAACTCGAGTAATATCATTCTATTAGTTGGATACCTTGGCAACTTGTAAACATATGAATCATAACCCGGAAGCCTCAGATAGGTGAACTTCGGGAATTGGACGAACCAACACCCATATTCTTCGATGAGCATCTGAGCTTCCTCGGATATCCTCTGTTGTAGCCTTTGCTGAAGGGTCCTTTTGATGTACATGGTAAAGGCGTCATTCACTCTCTGAAAGTCACCAGTGTGAGTAAGATGCAACTGTCTGCAAGACTGGTGAATCTTGAATTGATTATAGCCGCAGCCAATGGGCTCTTGGTACGCCAATCCTCTATACTGTTGTGACGTTTTTCACACATCGCCCCATTGCAAATGGGGACCCCCTAATTTTGGCTTTGCTTTTCGTTCGTTTTGTCGTTGTCTCTCTTTTCTATTGTCTATCTTTTCGGGATGTTCCCGCCGTTAAACCTTAACTTGAAATTTTGGCCAAGTCCGAAAAATTAGGGTTTTGAATTTTCCAGCCAATTTGAAGTCAAATGAGGTGAACACTGTTGTTAGTATGCTTCCAGCAGGTTTCCACAAAAATTTCATCGAATTCTGGTAACTTACTATTTTTAGTAAGTGTGCAATTACAGGCAATCCTTCAGTATTTTTGAGATTCCGACAATCACACTGCGTCCAGAGCACATCAGGCTATTCACAGGTCAAATTTGAACTGAAACGGACAACTTGCTATTTTTAGCAGTTCTGCCTTCGGAGGCAATTTTCAGGGCTTAGAGGCGGAGTTTCTAATGCATGTCCGGAGATTCCTTCTGGGTTTTTCGAGACCTTCGCAGTGATATGACATGCAAAGCTAGACGACGACTTTCGGCGTTCGGCCTTCGAAGGCCAAAATTAGGGTTTGCATGCAGAATTTTTCAGCGCATGTTGGCATTTTCTTTCTGGGTTTTCCAAGAGCTTCGCAACAGTGTAACATGCAAATGGAGCTGACCACTTTTCGGAAACTTACTATTTTTAGCCAGTGCGTGCATGTTGGAAATTTTTCTGGGTTTTTCTGGGTTTTTCAAGATTTTTCGGGCAGTATGACATGCAAGATCATCCGGCAGCCGGTCAGTCACTTTTCCGGCCGTTTTCTATTTTTAGCAGGTATCACTTGGGCAGCTACTCGACACCTCAGAAATGCAAGCTGATCATCATACAACTGAAACGAGGTCAAATGGAGCTCATCTGAGCAACATGCATAAAATTAGGGTTTCGAGCTTCAGCACTAAAAACGAGGAGTCAGAGGTCAAAACGTTCAAAACTGAGGTATCCATCATGATTGACATCCTTCCGAGAAGCTGCTGGCAAAATTTGAAGACAATCAGAGAACCTGCTATTTTTAGTAAAATGTTCCAGACGCAGGCTATAAATAGTAAGTCACTTCGGCGGCAGCTATAATTGGTAGGTTGGCACCAGATCTCAGCGAGCACAAGTCAGGCACGTGATAAGTAATCCGTGGCGCGAGTTTCAAAGCAAACGGAGTTGCAGAGAATGAAGAATCAGATGGTTGCTATTTTTAGCAGGTCAAGACCAGAAATTAGGGTTTCCCAAAATCAAGGGCAGAACAGGATAATCACTCGAGAACAGCATCCAGCCACGATCTCCATGTTTTAGGCATTCAACACGTGAAGTTTGAGCACTTTCTGAGTAATTTCTATTTTTAGTAGGTTGCTAAAAATAGCAGACACAAACAGGCATCGGGCGTCAACAGTACAAATCAGTTGAAATTCAGAGCGGGGCAAAAATCAGGCTTTCCAAGGTCGAAATTCAGTCAAAGGCACGAAATTCAAAGAACTTTCTAAAAATAGAAACTCAGGGCGAGTTAGGGTTGACAAAGGAAAATCAACTTAAATCTGGCAGAGGGCACAAAATTCGCTAAAATGGATAAATTTTCAAGTCCAGCATCACAGAGGCAGAAAATGGACTAAGTCTGGAAAGCTCAACGCCACCCCATTGAAATGCGCCTTAGTCACTTGAAGAGATGAAAATTGAAGGCTCTATGGGTGAAATGCGCCTGGCTTCAATGAAGGTGATTAATTTTTTTTTTCCAAGGCGTAAAATTAAAAGCATCAGGTGGTAAGTGCGCCCCTCTTAAAATTGGAAGTAGCCTAGTCAAAATGCGCCTAAGGAGAAAAGGGGGCTTAAAATTTCACTAAGGCATTAAAATTGAATGCTTGACCCCTCAAATGCGCCTAAGTCTAGAGTAAGGAAAATTTGTCTAAGTGACAAAAATGAAAGCTTATGGGTCAATTTGCGCCCCTCTTTGGGGACTTAGAAATTTCATCTTAATAGTAAGATTGGAAGCTTGACTAGTGATATGCGCCTGGGGTGTTGAAACTAAATGTTGGCCATGTTATATGCGCCCAAGGCCAACTTAAAAAGTTGCTGAGCGTTAAATTGAAAGTAACCAGTGCCATTTGCGCCTAAGGATCAAAAGTGAAGGACTGAGGTATGATATGCGCCCAGGGAGTTTAGGGAAATCGGGTTTTCAAAATTTAAAGCTGAGCATAGAATATGCGCTTGAAAACACATCATACTATTTGCAAGCTTCCCACGTGATCAACGCCTGGGAGAAAAGAAGAAAGCCCGACCTTTCTTTCCAGCCACGCCATGGGAGGAATTTGAAATGTTATAAAACGATTGAAAGTACAAGACTCCAAATGCGCTTGACTTGGTAGTTGCGCCTAAACCAAAATTGAAAGTGCTGAGGGCTATTTGCGCCCCACCTTGCTAAGAGACTCAAAATTTCACTAAGTGTTAAAACTAAAAGCTCATGATATCAAATGCGCCTCCAACTGGAAGCATCATGGGTAAAATGCGCCTAAGAGCAAGCATGGAAAAAGTCACTTAAAATGGAAGTAACATATGTTAAATGCGCCCCTAAGGAGAAAATGATTAAAATTTCCTAAGGCGCCAAAACTTGAAATGCACACCATTTGCGCCTGAAGGAAAGTGGAGAATACACCAAGGCGTTGGAAATTAAAGGTCCAGCATGCTGTATGCGCCCAAAACCATGAAGGGGATATCAAGCCACGAAAATGAAGCCTCCACCATGAATACGAGCCCATGAAGGAAAAGAACGAAATCTGGAAATATTCTAAGATGCTAAATGTGCCTTTCTGTCGAAATTAATTAAGGCGTGGGAATTGAAATTGGAAGGAGAGCTTGAGATATGCGCCTTTGGCAGGAGGAGGTTCAAAAAACGTTTAAGTGTCTTAAAACTGGAAGTACCCTGGGTGAAATGCGCCTCAAAGTATTTGAAATTAGGAGGGTATATGATATGCGCCCCAGATTGGATGCACCCAGGGTTATTTGCGCCCAAACTCAAGAAGTTAAAATTTTTGCTAAGTATCGAAACTCGAGGCTGCTTACTTCATATGCACCCAAAGCCAGATTTCAACGAGTGAAAGTGGGTCATGCCATATGCGCCTATGTTCTGAATTGAAAGCATCAACACTAATATGCGCCCTGACTCATAATTATTTAAACATGACAAAAATTAAAAACACCACATATGCGCCCACCTTTAGGAAGAAGAGGTTGAATTTTAAAATCTTAAGTGGTGCGTTTGAAGTTATGCTTTGAGGGCGTTTTGATTTTTTTTTTTAAATGCACATATTTGCGCCTTGAGCTTAAAAGATGATTTATTGGAGATTTAATGAAAGCTCAATAAAATCGCTTGAGGGAATGATATTGCTAAGCGATGAAAAATAAAGAGTAAGTTGGGCGTTGGATTTTTGTTTAACAAAGTGTCCTTCATGAAGTCTAATGTGCGCCCAAGTTGATAAATAAAATAAAGCATGATGTGCTTTAAAAGAAAATTTTCTAAGATGAATTGACAAAAGTTCCCACCAAGATAAAAAAAAAAATTTCTAAGGCAAAGTATTTTCTTCCTTAGGAAATTACGCCTAGACATGGAGGATGATGAAATTTCTCTCAAGAATGAATAAAATTGCCAGAGGTGAAGTCAAAGAATGCCGACACAGGGTTGATAAATATGTTTTCAAGTCAGAGTAAAGAAATACGCTCCAGGGTGAATAAATGAAATAGATTTGATGAAAGAATATTTTCTAAGGTTCAAAATTCAAGAAAATTAAATGAACCCGTTCGTTGTGCACCCATGAGTTCGACGCGTTTTGAAAGAAATTTTCTTCTGGGTATTGATGATTATCGATGAGGAATGGATTTTAAGGTCTTCCGCAACTTGCCGAGGTTACTATGATAAAGATTTCGAATGGGCGCCAGGTTGATGAATTTCCTAAGGGAAATTTAAAAAAAAAAAAGTTCTAAGGCAAGGAATAAATGATGTTGTCGAAGATAAAATGCCTCGGCGGATGAATTTGAAAGTGATCGCCTAGATGATTTTTGATCAAATTCCGGATGAAAGGATTTTTCCTCGAGCCTGAGTTGGATGAAATATTAGAATGAAGTGCGCCGAGCAGAGTGCAGGATGGGTTGAAAATTTGGCTAAGGCATGAAGAATTTGAACGCGAAGTTGTGCTGAAGGAAAAGCGATGAGCGCTTGGAAGTCGAAGCGAGAAAAATCAGGTAAGTAAGGTGAATTTATATTATGATGTGTTCTAATGCTCTTCTCCTTGCTTGTTTTGCAGGAGCAACGTCGAAACTAGGCGGTGATGATTTGAAGTAAGTGATTCGTGATGATATTACAACTTTCAGAGGAAGATGAAGTTACGAGTTTCACATGAAGGAAGAAAGTTGCAAGAAATCCGCTAAGTGTTAACTCAAGTGAAAAGAAGATGAAGACCCTCAGGTGGAAGAAGTCAAAGAACAACGCCAAGAGAGAAGATTAAGGATAATGTGAACGCGTCTACAAATGGAATCTTCTAGAAGGAATAATGGACATTATGGTGCATTTATTACCCCACTCTCTTTTGTGGCGGTTTTTTGGGCAAATCTTGTTTAGGGCTGAGGTGGCACGATTCTGGCCACTCTATTGATTGTAACCCTAGCCGTCTTTTGGGACTTGGCTAGCTATATAAAGGGGGAGTCCCCCTCATTTGTACCTCATTAGCTTAGAGTCAGACAGTAGACATAGAATAAAGGGACAACTTAGAAGTAGATTGATAGTGTAGTTGGAGGAGAAGGAAAGTTTTCCTTTGAAAACTTTTGTAAGAAATTGTCGTGTAAAACTTTCATAATAAAAGATCTTTCATTGATGGTGAAATTCATCTTTGTTGTGGATAGCTAGCGAGGTTTCTTCATCCCTTCTACTTCAAGTAGTGTAGAGTAGCGTAAATTTCATTTTCATGCAAGTAGAAGATAGTAATTGTGGAATGTGGTGTTTGATCTAAGCAACTTCGTCTATCCATACCACTAGTGTATTTGCTGATGGTGAATGCGCCTTGTGTGGTCAACTGGAATATCATGCACTTAACTTCAATCACAGTTTGAATGATGGTATGCGTCGTTGTGATGGTATCTTCATGTCAAGTGGTGGTTTGAACATCTTTAGTCATCTCCCTTGAAGATTGCACCGACTCCGTGGAAGCTGTCCGATGCGAGGCAAAGCGAAGTCCGGTTAGAAGTTGCTGAAGTTGAGCTCCATATGTCACACTTAGAGTAGATTTAGACTCTCTTAACCTTACCCCATTTCAATTCAGTACTTTCTGGTTAGAATAGGAAACCCGTGCTTCAAAGACAAATCTTTCGAGCAATTTGAATTCCTTTCTCCACTGCCGAACAATTCCGTAAGTCCCCTTGAAATACCAGCAAATCACATCGAGCCAAACTGAGCCTATTCGCACCGAAAGAACCTTGGAGTTGAACGCACGAACTTTCTTGCAATCTTAGCGTGCGGAATACTTTGATCAAGAGAGAATAGGGAAGCCGTTGGCAACTTTATTCTGCGTTGGTGCGGTCACGAAAAACACATCAACATATACTTAGTCATTTGAGCTAACATGTAAATGACATATGAGCTCATATAAAATGTTTTTGTTCTTCTGAGGCTCCAGAACTGCTCATCGATGTTATCACTTATCATCTTCGCCTAGTTTACTTGCTCGTTCCCCTCGAGCACTACACTGACGTAAAAGAACATCCATGGCTCGAATATGAATGACTGTGGGCTGGCATTGACTCTGCTGAGAAGCATAATGATGTCGCAGTATTCTTGCTTCAGTTCCTCTGAGATTATCTGTTTCGGTAGCCTGGCAGCAGGTGGCTTTGGCTTGCGCATCCATGAGGTGTTTATCCTTTTCATGCACTTCTCGAAGGTGGTGGCGTACATCTTGTCTGCCTTGACCTTGGACTTATACAACATATTGTCCGTAGCGAGGATTCCAAACGCCTCGCCAATTGCATCGGGAGTGAAATTAGCCATGATCATACCATCCGGAGAGGTGATAGTCCGATCCTCAGAATTGTAGCAATTGGCGCACTCCATGATCAACTCGGGACAACGGACCGCTGGTTGGAACCCTGCTGCATTGTACAATCCGCTCTTGACGATGTTACGTGACGCATCTGTCGGAAGGTTGCCACCTTGCCCGTACATTCTACGTATGAATGCCTCGAGGTTGAATGGCCCGAGATTGGTGTCTGTCAGGTTTCCATGCTTTGAGATGATCTTTGATTCCGGGATGAAAGACTTCTTTAGACCCTTGATTTTCGCCTGCCTGGAGGCGTTCTCCTTGATAGCTTCGTTGTTTGCAGCCTTAGCTGCAGCCTTGCTAGTTCCAGCAGCGTCAGCCATCTGCAAAACAGAAAGCGAACATTACTCCATCAACTTTTTAAAATAAAAATCACGTGAGGCGGCTGGCGGTTGGAGTTGGCTGCAAGAATAAATACAAGTTAGTAGCGTTAGCAGCCAACTTTGACTTCTCAAGAATTAAAACTTCAACCTCCAACAACTCGCAGCCAGAAGAAATATTCAACTTCTCGTAAGAACTTAACTCTATCAATCTCAACTTCGGACAAAGCGTGTTAAGTCTCAGCAATATTTAAATCAGCAATCATGAATATTTAAAATCAGCAAGCTTTAAATGATAAATTACCAAGTTCGAAATCAGCTCTTCGACAGTTATACATCAGCAACTTCGAAGAGTTTTTTTCAAAAAAAAAGTCAGAGAGTTTTAAACGTGCAAGTTTAAATCAGCAAGTTTGACAAATTAAAATCAACTTTTCGAGAGTTATAAATCAGCAACTTCGAAAAGCAATCAAAAATCAGCACTTCGAAAATTATAAAACAGCAACTTCGAAGGCTTTAACAAATTTAAACTCGACATGATTCAAACATCCAACAACCTCCAAACAACTTCGAAAAATTAAAGCTCAAGCAACTCCGTATTCAAACAATTTCAACTTTCAGCATAAATAAACGATTTCAGCTTTCTAACTCTCAAGCATTTGGACTTTCAACAAAATAAAAAGCTTCAGCAACTTTGAATACATACCTCAGCAACGTGAAGAAATAAAAATGCTAAACCCTTCAAACTTTACTTCGAAGCACTTCGCAACTTGCAACTCCGAATCTCAGCAACTTCAAGAAATCAACTTTCAGCAACTTCAGTCTCTTGCAAAAATCGAACTTAGCACCTCAATCCTTCAGCAACTCTCAAATGAAATCTCATAACTCAACTTGCCAGCATAAATTTTAACTTCGAATCTTGTGAGACGAGAATGAAAATCTTCAGAGTTTTATAGCAAAAGGTTGGCGCTAATTTTAGCAGATGCCTTTTATTCCCTTCATCATGACTGACGCGTTTGCTAATTTTAAAAGGGAATATTCCAGTCGTCAGGCAGTTGTTATGACAATTTGCTATTCGGGGAGATTCTTTCCTCGATTTAAATTTAAAATTCCCTCCTGACTGCCAGTTACCTCCAGTGATTTCGAGAAAATCATTTTTACATCGATTTGAAGTTATCTCAACTGCATTTTAAAATGGCACTTTTAATTTATTAAAAATTTTAATTTAAAAGCCATTTTAATTTATTTCTTCAACGTATTTTAAATATTCGCTATCGATCGTCAAAATTGGCTAGGCATAACTTTATTTTCCATCGTAATTGACTTCCAAAATAAATTCCCCTTGTTAAATCGTTCGAAATTTTAGAATTTCATGGGTCAAAATCGAAGGGGGAATTTAAATATTGACTTAGGAAAATAATTAATTAATTAAATTAAGTTAATTTCTCCGTCTTGCTAAGAGAAACTTTAATTCCTTCCAAATGCCATAGAGAATTCTCACTTAATCGCGCTGAGGGGGAAAATTTCAAGTGCCTTCAAAGTCCAAAAATTTAAAATTTAACCCTCATTTGATTTTTTATTCCAAACGCCTTTTAATTTATTTCTTTGATTTTTTAATAATTTCAAAAATTATTGCTTGATTTCCTTTTGAATGTTAAATCGTTTTAAACCTTGACTTTGAACGCCCTTTTAATTTATTTCAAGCTTGGGCGCATATAGGGTAAGCAACTTCGAGTTTCATCATCCCAGGCGCATTCTCCATGTTGAGGTTTCAGCTTGGGCGTATTTCATTTATTCTAGATCTTCCTCCAGGCGCATATAAGATCTCTAGCTTGCATTTTGTTCCTTGGGCGCAAATGAGTGCTGAAGCTTTCAGCTTTGGTCACTTAGAAACTTTTATATCATGCCTTTTCTAAGGCGTATTTAGATCATGGTAATTCCAGTTTTGACATGGGCGCATATGGCATAGCCCTCTTCAGATTTGAACCCTTAACATTTCTCATCTTCATCTTGTGGCGCATATTCAAGGGTGAGTTTTCAGTTTTCAACCAGCTTGAGGTCTTTAGGCGCAAATCCTATTTCGAGCTTCCAGGCGCATATTACATGATCAACTCTTAATTCGGCCAAGTCTTGCTTAAACAGATTTCCTTATCCTGGGCGCATTTGAGGGTCTCAACTTTCATTTTTCTCTTTAGGCGCATTTGACTCAAGCATCTTCCAATTTGTGCCTTGGACAATTCTCAACTTCCCATGATCGAAGCTCTTTCCAAGTTAGGGGCGCATTTCACCCCCTCTACTCCAAGTTTTTATACTTAGAAAATTTCAAGGTTTTTCTTCTATCCCAAGGCGCATTTGAGTGCTGGAGCTTTCACTTTTTGCCACAGGCGCATTTCACCACATCAACTTTTAATCTCAAGACTCCAAGGGCGCATATGAACCATCCAACTTTCATTTTTAACACTTAAATTTTTTTACCAACGTCTTTCTTCTTTAGGCGCACACAAGAGGATGAGCTTCCAATTAGGGGCGCATTTAACATGGTCAACTTTTAATTTCAACACCCCAGGTGCATTTTACACATCCAACTTTCAATTTCACCACTGGGTGCATTTGGGAGGGATTAACATTCACTTTTTGCCATGGGCGCATTTAGATGGTGCAACTTTCATTTCCAACACTTAGAATATTTCAAGACTCACTTTATCTTCCCAAGGCGCATTTGACTCCCTGTGGTCCCACTTTAACGACTTAGCCAAAATTTTGAACTCTCTTAGACTTGGGCGCATATGGACCCTGCTATGTTTAGTTTCAACACTTAGAAAAAGCTCAAGGGCACATTTGGCATGTGGTGTTTCCAATTTGACCATTGGGCGCATTTGCATGGGTTTACTTTCAATTTCAACGCCTTAGACGAATTTTCATGTTTTTGCTTTGGGCGCATATTGCACATGCCACTTTCATTTTTGTCATAGGCGCAAATCACCCACCAAGTGTTCATTTTGGCACTCAGGCGCATTTGAAGGTTCCAGCTTTCACTTTTTGACTTAGGGCGCATATGACATGGTTGGCTTCCAATTTTGACACCCTAGGCGCATATGGCATAGCCTTCTTTCAATTTTGACACTTGGGCGCAAATGCAAGGGTCTCCGTCCAATTTCAACCACCTCAGGCACATTTTGCTAGTGCAACATTCATTTTGAATGCCTTAGTGAAATTTTCATGTTTTTAAAGAGGGGCGCATTTGGATGTCTTAACTTCCAGTTTCGAATTTAGCCACTTTCTAAACCTTCAACCTTGGTGGGCGCACTTTAACCTTGCAACTTCAAGTTTTCCAGACTTAGTCATTTTTCCGCCTCTGCTCAGCCTTGAAAGCGAGTTTCACTACCGGACTCGAAATTTTATCCATTTTAGCAAATTTTACGCCCTGTCAGATTTAAGTTGATTTTCCTTGGTCAACCCTAACTCGCCCTGACTTTCTATTTTTAGAAAGTTCCTTAAATTTTGTGCCGTTGACTGAATTCTGACCTTGGAAAGCTCGATGTCTGCCCTGCTTTGAGTTTCAACTGGTTTGTGCCGTCAGTGCCTGATGCCTGTTTGTGCCTGCTATTTTTAGCAACCTGCTAAAAATAGAAACTGTTCAGAAAATCTTCAAATTTCACGTGTTGAATGCCCGAAACATGGTGATCGTGACTGGATGCCGCTATTGAGTGATTATCCTGTTCTGCCCTTGATTTTAGGAAACCCTAATTGACCTGCTAAAAATAGCAACTGTCTGATTCTTCATTCTCTGTAACTCTGATTGCCTTGAAATTTGCGCCACGGATTACTTATCACGTGCTTGATTTGTGCTCGCTGAGATTTGGTGCCAACCTGCCAATTATAGCTGCTGCCGAAGTGACTTACTATTTATAGTAAGTGGCCGTTTCTGGGGCTTCCTTTGCTCCATTTGCTTTGAAATTTGGACAGTGTGCCCGTCGTTGGTGAACTTGCTTGTGTATGCTGATGCCGAGATCAACTTTCTATTTATAGCCTGCGTCTGGAACACTTACTAAAAATAGCAGGTTCTCTGATTGCCTTCAAATTTTGCCAGCAGATTCTCGGAAGGATGCCGATCATGATGGATACCTCAGTCTTGCACATTTTGACCTCTGACTCCTCATTTTTAGCGCTGAAGCTCGAAACCCTAATTTTGTGCATGTTGCTCAGATGAGCTCCGTTTGACCTTGTTTCAGTTGCATGATGATCAGCTTGCATTTCTGAGGTGTTGAGTAGCTGCCCAAGTGATACCTGCTAAAAATAGAAAGCAGCTGGAGAAGTGACCGACCGGTTGCCGGATGATCTTGCATGTCATACTGCCCGAAAAATCTCGGAAAACCCAGAAAAATCTCGAACATGCACGCACTGGCTAAAAATAGTAAGTTTCTGAAAAGCGGTCAGCTCCATTTGCATGTTACATCGTTGCGAAGCTCTTGGAAAACCCAGAAAGAATATGCCAACATGTGTTGAAAACGTCTGCATGCAAACCCTAATATTGGCCTTCCGAAGGCTGAATGCTGAAAGTCATCACCATACTTTGCATGTCACATCACTGCGAAGGTCTCGAAAAACCCAGAATGAATCTCTGGACATGCATCAGAAAATGTAACATTAAGACCTTGAAATCAGCTCTGGAAGTTGTACTGCTAAAAAAAATAGCAGGTTGTCCGTTTTTGCTCAAAATTTGCTAAAAGTGAGCTTGAAGTCCTCAGAATGCAATGAAGTTGACCAAAAGTGAAAATCCTGAGAAAATCAACCCTAAACTGACACTTACTAAAAATAGAAAGTTGGCAGAACTTAGTGAAAATTTAGGAGTTGCTTGCTGAAAACATGGTAATAGCAATGTTAGGCTCAAACGCTGACAAACCGACTCAATTTGACCCCAACGTGACCTAAAAGATGTGAAACCCTAATTT
>VDFB02030578.1:0-13703 GCA_007258455.2 Sequoia sempervirens
CATGTTTTCCCTATTTTTGTGAACCATGGAGTTGTTGAATGAGGTCATCTTCCATAAACCTCTTCATTCCCTTAGAATTTGCACTTGTTTCACTCATTTTAGGGTTTTTGTGTGACTAGGGTTTTATATAATGACTTCAAAAATCCTAGGACTTTATACTTTATTTCAAAAAAATTAAACAAGAAATGCTAATAACCAAGAAACCCTTTAAAATTCTTTCCCTTGAACAATTATAACATTTTTTTGCAATTATAGATAGATTAGGCTACTTACTTAGGAGTTTGAATGAAACCCTAACTTCCTCCATTTGAATTTTTCCTTCTAAGAGCTCCATTCCCAAGATAGATTGAATATGATTGCAATAGCTATGAAAAATGAAGTAATTCAATGTTTTATGGATCTTGAAAAGTAGTAGTTATGTCATAAATGTAGCATGATGGTTCACACATATGAAATAGATCTTCCACCAACTAGTCATTCCAATTTGAATTTATATTTTTGATCAAATTGCTTTACAAACATATCAATTACTATTGCAAGCCCTCCTTATATCACAATTTCCATTTGAAAAAGATTTTATAAAAAATGTGATGTGAGGACTCTTTGTGCTCTATCTTGAGAGTGACACACATCCCTATCTTTCCTTTTAGATTTGATCACATTTTGGTTATGTATTGAAGAACTAAAAAATGTGATACACTAAGGCCATGTGATGCAATCAAATGATGCACCTATCTTGCTTTGATGTCATCCTTACATCACATAATGCACTTGTGCTGCTAAGGAGAAATTGTGCTATGAAGGACCCAAGTGCTACAATAATATTTGAGAAAATGTCTTCATTTGATAGGTTGTTACCATATTGAAGTTTCCTTATGTGCTTGAAACATGAAAATGCACTTCGAAGAGCTCCTGTGATGGAGTGAGATACTAACACCTGTCCTAGCTGTGCTTTTTTATATACCCATCACATTTTCTTTATGCACTCAATTTTGAAGAATGTGATGTGAAGAGCTCTCATAATTAATAGGATATCACCAAGTGTCACAATCTTAGTGGCCTATTCTTAATTAGCACATTTTTTTCTTTATGTTGAGGATATGAAACTATGATGTATTATAGCCATGCACTGCAACCTCTTCTTGAAACCTATCTATATTGTGACATAACAAGCCAAGCATAATTTCACTATGCAATCTTTTTATGATAATGTGATGCACTAAGGAAATGCATTGTAATACAATGTTAACATGTGTCCAATATCCATTAGGATTACCCAATACAATTTAGCTATGCACTAGAAGATTGAGAATACTATGCAAAGGAAGAACATGATGTAATGCAAGAGTGACACATGTCTAAGGTGGGTCACACCCTGAAGGCTTAAGTGAATTGAATAAGAACATATTCTCAAATTTGTGTTTAAAAGGGGACAAGCCTGGGAAATGAGGGGAACATAAAACTGTGAGACATTTCAGATTCAAGATTTTATAAAATATTTCAACCAAATATTAGAAAGGGTAATGAATTAACAAGTGATCATAAGTCAACGAGGCTAGTAAATTGATGAAGATAAAACACCTAATTTGTTACTTAGATGATTGACAATTGAAAATAGAAGGTCAACACAAAATTAGTACAAAATTGAAAGGGGCACATGGATACTAGGGTTTTAGGAGGGTTTTTAGTATAAAATAAACCCTAGGAAATGTTAAACAAGCCCTAGCACATAAGTATACCATTTAGAAAATCAAAAAATAGGGAGAAAGCCATAAGCTAAGGAAAAAATTTCAAAGTTCCATTAGTGGCTCCTATTGGGGATGCTTGTTCAATAGTAACAAGGTAGGATCCTATAAAACTCTAGAGAAACAGACAACATATCAAAGAAAACCAATAAAACCAAATCCAAGCCAAACAAAAAGGGAAAAAATGTACAAAATATACATAAATTATACTATTCATGGAAAACAACATATTTCAAGTGAAATATGGTTTCAGGAACTATCCATGCACTTTGATTCAAGAAATTCTCCAACAAAATTTTGTAAAAAGTATGAGTCCTCACTATGGGTGTTGCAAATGAGATAGGGTCTGAGCTAGAGAGCATCAAACTTTCCATGTTTCCCTTTTCTTGTGCTCTTGCATTGTATAACAAGAACATATCACCAACCTAAAACTTTATTTTAGTTGCTTTCTTGTCAAACAAATGTTTGAACTGTTGTTGTGACTTGACATTCTTTTGTTGTGCCATTCTCCCTATTCCATCTAGTTATGTGAGTTGGTTAATCATGTTATTCATTGCATCAGATATATCATCATCATCCTACTTGATGAACTTGTAAACTTGCAACAAATTGTTCATGGGAGTTCTTGCCTCTAAGACAGACTAAATCAAAAGGTGATTGTCCAATTGCTTTCTTTATTGTCACCCTATCTACTCATTGAGCCATTCCGAGTTTAGAATCCCATGATTTCTTTTTTTTCTCTATCATCCTTTTTATGATCTTCATCAAACTCTTGTTGCTAGATTTTTCTTGACCATTTCCTTGAGGATGATATGGGGATGAATAGGAAAGTGTTATTCCATACTGATTGCAAAAACTTGTAAACTACTCATATTTGAAGCGCATTGCATTGTCAGAAACTATTTTCTCAAGCACTCCAAATTTGGTTAAAATATTATTAATAAAAAAATCTATTACAACTTTACTGGTGGCTTTCCTAGTTGGGATGGATTCAATCCATTTGGTAAAATAATCAGTGGCAACAAGAATCCAACTATTTTTATCACTTGAATTATTATAAATCTATCCTATGAAGTCAATTCCCCATTGTTGGAAGGGAGATTCTATAAATATTGTTCTCAATAGCAAGTTTCTAGAGAGATTTAACTTTCTTGAGAACCTTTGACATGCACCACAACTTCTGACCAATTTATGAGCTTCTTTAAAAATAGTGGGCCACCAATAACCAACTCTTAAAACCTTGTGAGTTGTAGTTTTTTCTATGTAGTGGCCTCTAAGAACCCCATTTTACATTTCATTTAGAATCTCAAATGCTTTCTCCTCATTTACACATTTGAGTAATATACCTTCCTAGTTTCTCCCCCAAGGTTCATTGTCTATGATTACATATTTGATATTTGATGGATTGTAGTTTCAATGTCCTTTTATTATCAATCATGTTTTCTATGCATGGCATGTTTTGTAGGTAAAATACAACTTCCTTATACCATGGTGATGATTTCACATCACACTTAGGGACTGTTATACTTACCTTGGCATTATTTATCTAATTAGCTTCAAAAAAATTCTTGGCCAAGATTTTTACTAGTCCTTGTCCTCTAACCAATTTGGTAATCTGGATGCCAATGTTAAATTCCTAAATCTTGTTAATCCACCAACATCTCCTTGTAGATATCTCCTACTAAGTGAATATGTCCTTTACAACAATATTTGGAACATATGTTACAATTGTAGCTCCTACCAAATAAGATCTAAATTTTTTGATAGCTTTCACCAGTGCATATGCTTTCTTTTCTCTCATGTAATACTTGATCTTAGCATCATATAATCATTTTCTAAAGAAGCATATTGGCTACTCAAAACCCTCATCATTTTTCTATAATAAAACTATAGCTATGGTATGGAAAGAAGAAAATGAAAACAATTGAAAAGGCTTAGAGAAGTTAGGAGACTTCAACATAGAAGCCTCCTTAATAACCTCTTTTATACTTTGAAACTTTGATAGGTTCTTCATTCCATGTGACTAACTCTCCCTTTTCAACATTCTAGAGATAGGTCTAGTAACATCAGCAAAGCTAGTCACAAACATTCTCAAAAAATTTACTTGCCCAAAGAATGATTGAATGCCTTTGATAATTTTGGATTGTGGTATCCTTTCTATAGCTACAACTCTCTCTAGCTCTATCCTTATTCCATCTTTTGAAACAATTTGACCTAAAAGCTTCCTTTCAATCACATCAAACACACATTTCTTTGGTTTTAGAGAAATCTCATACTCTAAAGCTCTTGTAATTTTTTTTCCAAATGCATGTAGTGGTATTCTTTCTCTAAATAAGTTATCAAATCATCTTGATAAACCACCATGAACATGTCAATAAAATCATAAAATGCCACATCCATTGCTCTCTAAAAAGTAGCACCTACATTTGTCAAACCAAAAGTCATTCTAATATACACATAGGTTCCCCATGGTGTTGTAAAATTAGTCTTGTATTGCTCAGACTCTTTAACATTTACTTGGTTGTATCCTAAAAATTCATCCATCATTGACAAAAATTCACTACCAACCAATTTTTGTGACATTTCCTCCATGTTAGGCAATGGATAATTGTCTTTGAATGAAGACATGCTTAGATTTTTGAAATCTACACATAATTTGATGTCTCCATTTTTCTTCCTAATTGTCACCCAATTAGAAACCCATGTGGAGTGTCTAATTGATTTGATTATTTCTCCATCTCTGAGCTTCATCAATTCTTGTTGCATCCTAGGTGCTAGTGTAGGGTTAATTGGTCTTTTCTTTTTCCTAAATGGCTTAGCATCTAGAATCAAGGGAATTTCATGCTAGAATAAGTCTTCCCTATAGAATTTTAGGTCATCATATGACCATGCAAAGACATGTTTGTATTTTCTCAATAGAGAAATAAGCATTTCTTTGATCTTATGATTGAGCTTTTTTCCAATATACACCTTCTTTGGTGCACATTCAATCGCTAAATTGAATTCCTCTAAATCCTACTCATGGGAACGGTTGGCTTCACATTACAATTGTTTGCATTATCAAATAATTTCTCTAATGCTACCAGACCCTTGGTAATTTTATTGGTTTTCAACTAAATGATTTCATTCCCAAATATAGTCTCTCTCCCATCAATCACTTCAACAAATCCCTATAAATCAATTTCCTCGCTACGATACCATGAACATGAATATCAACCAGGTCAAACACAATTTAATTAAGCAAGTAAATCAATCAATTAACCTAACTAAGTCATATTCCCAATGAAATTCTTGAAATGTCAACTATGAAGCCATTAAAACACAAAATAACATTAAATTATGAAATGACAACCTAATTAATACTCAAACCTCATCCCATTGGGGGATTAGTGTTGAATTGATGTGGAATGATCAACCCTTTCCTAATTCCATTGTTGGCTAAAGATTTGAATGATGCTTTATGATGAAATGAATGGAAATAGATGTAAAATGCTCTGAAAATGGGTATGAAAATTGCTATATTCTACTTGCTCTAAATGCTTGTGGATGAATTCCTCACAAAATGAGGGCTATTTATATGATTTTTAGGTGAATCAATGGCTAAGATCAATTTTGTTAATCAATGGATATAAATGGATGAGAGGGAATGATATGGATCAAGGATCAAATCCATGAATGATATTGAAAGATCACATGGATTGATAAAGTTAATCAAGGGTTGCAATTGATCCAAACAAACACAAATCCTAAAAATTAGGAGGACTGTGCAAGATACTTCCATGTGGAAGGAAATGTTCAAATTTGAATTTGAGGAATATTCCTGAGATTATTCTCTTGCAAGGAGGATAAATTGGAGGAATTAAAAGATATTATTCAATTAAATAATTAAGATATTATTTAATTGTGTAAGATGAAAGAATTTAGGATTTTAATTAACGAATTAGATCATTTAATTAAAAGGCTGGGATTTATGACATTTAATTAAATAATCAAGATTATTTAATCAAATGAGAGGAATTAAGGGATTTAATTAAATAATTTGCATTATTTAATAAAATAGGGTGAAAATTAGCATGAAAGAGGTGAATTAACCAAATGATATTGATTATTCGATTAATAGAGAAAAATGATGAATTTAATTAAATGATTGAGATTATTTAATTAAATAGATGAAGTTGGTCGAATCAATATGAGCATGGTGTTATTAAATCAAATCAATTGTGTGATATTGATCAAGACAATTTTAAGTGTCAATATTTTTCCCCTTTGAAGCGAGGTACTTGCTACATTAGTTCAAAGAACTGATGCTTCTCAGATTAACATTGCTGCTTAGATCAAAAATTTTAAAATTTATGGTTTTTCTAGATTCCCCACTATTCCTCAGTTGAAGGAATGAATGCTGGTAGACTGCCCCCTCGAGAGATCATGTAGAAATTCTAATTTTTAGCTCAAGATTGTGACGTGGACATAATATCAGTTCAACCATGAAGAGGACAAAAAATAACCTCTAGGACATTGATAAAACAATTCAAATACGCTGCCAAGCTCAAAAATGAAGATAAAAGAGAAAAAACCTAGGTTTTAACTATGTTACTAGGTTAAAAACCCTAATTTTCATGCATATATAGGGGCTAGGGGTCATTTTCAAACTCATTTGCACACTTTGAGTTTGAGAATTTAAGAGATTTAGAGAGGGACCCTACAAATCTCTTGATGCAATGGTGGACTATGTGCTTCCTCTACACCTTGCAGATCAAGTCTGTGAGTTCTAGCGACTAGCTGATGCAGGACCACTAGTACGTACCTCAAAAAAAAATTCTTGCATGCTTTCTTATGTAGGTTAATCTTAGGTCAAAAAACCCAACAAGTGTCACTATTTTAGTGGCACACTTATTACAGTCGGCGATGCACTTGTCCAAACCAATGGCAAACTTGTAAAAGTGTGACACACTTGCAATGCTCTGACACACTTGTTAAAATCCTAACACACTTGCTTAACTTCCAAAGTGATGCACATGTAAAATTGGAGAGTGATGCAATTGAAAAACTTTAGTTGCACTTGTAGAACCATTGTGCATATGCATTTTAGTGATGCAGTTGTAAAATAGACCAGTTTGATGCACTTGTGTAAATTGGGACACTTTATTTTGAGCATCTCACTTGTTCAAAGTGCAATGCACTTGAAAATATGACAATGCAACTCACTTGTTTTAAAGTAGTGCACTTTCTTTTCTAGGGTGCCTAACTTAGAGTTTTTTTTATTTTTAACAAATTTGATGTTGTGCATGCTATACATGCAGATGAGCTTCCATTCTCTACAGTCTCATGAGAGGAGACCTATCATTCTATCATGGTTGAGTAGATTTGGGGATGATGAGGGTTTTTTCCTATCCACCATCAACCTACACTTTATTGCACACATGCTAGAGATTCAGACACATCTCGTAATGATAATAACGCTCATTGAGAAATGGATTTTTGAGACCTCATCCTTCCATCTTCCTATCGGTGAGATGACTATCACACTCGAGAATGTTTGACACGTCCTTTGAGTTCTTATGCAAGAGTTATTTATGACATAGACCTTGGCTTAGAGGCAATATTCTGAGTTTTGCATGCGGATGCTCTATATGTGGAGAGTTACTAGATTGACCTACGTAGACACCATGGATGTGTTAGTGATTTGACCTTGGTTATCACAAGATTGATTATGGGGGTCCTAGTTCTAGATAGATATAGTCGAGGATTCAACATTGACTAGGGTTTAGTCTTAGATGGTATGATTCATAACATGATCATGTACGCCCAAGGTCCCATCACTCTAGCTTCCTTTTACCATGATATGCACCAGGTGGTATGTATGAGAGGACACAACCTCTTTGTTGGTGTGATTGTAGTGCGCATCTGGGCTTGGGAGCACATTTTCATGCTCAGGCCTATCATTGCACTGAGAGTCATTGATGAGGAGGAGCCAATTTCTTATAGGTACGTATCCATGAACACACTCCACCACATAGGAGTGATGTGGATTGCCTACTAGAGGATGGTCATAAATGATAGGTTAATTATTAGGTGGAGACCTTCGCTCTAGGCACAACCCTAGATTGATGATTAGGAGCAATTATTCTATGCTCGACATACATGATGGATTATGGGTTGTTGTCATCATATCATTGAGAGCTATCTACTAGATAGAGTGGCTCAATAGTTTGATGACCAACAGGATGTCATGGCACTAGATTACAAGGTTGTCTATGCACGTACTACTAGAGAGGTAGTTTGGGGAGATGGTGTAGGGGTAACATGTTAGTGCATTTTGGTAAATAAGGTCTTTAATAGGTTTTTGGTGTGTTAAGTCCTATTTTGTGTCTAATAAGGTTATAATAGACCATTCATAATGTAATTGGAGTCATTTTAGTGCTTATGTTCATATTTTACAAATATTGTCAAAATGGTGTCTTGTAAAAGTGCAAAAATACATAAAGTTGGAATACCAACGGTCATGGAAGTTAAAAGGTAGTTTGAGTCAGTTTTTTGGTTGGTTTTGGGTTGTCTAAGGTTCAAATACATTGTGTGTGGGTCGAAGATACTCTCTTGGTGTTCATTTTGTGGAATAAGTAATAAAAAACTCCATTTTTTCTATGTTTTCCAGCAAAATTTGCTGCTCCAGGCCATTGTATGACCTTGTATCATAAAGATTAGAGAATTTTATAGACATTTTACTATAGGTGGCCAAAACTTAGATTTTGAAGATTTGAGGGTATAAAATAAATATTTAAGCCATTCCACCTAGTGAAATTGCTTCTAACTTTTGGAATGGCCCCCATAGATGTAGGTTATTATTTTATGTAGGTTTTAGGAGTAGGGAAGGCCATTTAGATGAAGTTTGTTTGCTTCCCTAGGTGATATTTTATGAATTTTGACTTGAAGATGATGGCCCCAAGTTGAGATTTGCTACAAATGCAATGATAAAGGATTGGAGTTGGTTTAGAGAGCATGGGAAGACCTTAAGTGATATGTTTGAGGCTTTGGAAGAGTGAAACAAGGTGTGGAGTTGTTAGATTCAATAAACCCTCATTGTTTCAAGCATTTGAAAGGCCTCAAGCAAGGGTTTTTGGGTTTGGTGTATTAGTGAGTGTTACAATCTTTAAAAGTTTTTGATTTTGGGGTTATGTAACCTGATAAAGGTTTGTCAAAAGAGATTTGTGATTGACAGGGTGTTTAGAGTTGTGATGCTTTGGAAAAGAGGGCTAATTGTAGCCATTTCTAGCATGATAACAATTATTTGGAGGATATGTTCCAAAATAGACATATTCACAATTTGGATATGTTGATTTTTGTCCAAAAGGGTATCTAAAAAGCTAATTTTTTTGTGGGTTTGTGGAGTATTCTAAAAGACTTGCATGAAAAACCAAGTTTGGAGAGTTACAAGGAGAATAAACAAGAATAGTGAAAAGTTGATAAGATAGGGTTTTGTGGATTGAAGAGTTGTTGGAAACACCTTGAATTGTGATTGTAAATGGTTTTCCTCCCTACTCTGCATTAGGAGAGTAGGTAGATCCCCAGGTTGCTATTCAGGATTTTGCACATCTTGTTCCATTACCATGGGTGTATGTAGGGGGTGTCGATGATCCGTAGACCACACCCACTTATGATATATGGTTCACTCAATACACTCATGTAAAGTTAACATATCCTATAGGAGGTGATAGTGTAGGGAGAGGGTGAGGGTAAGGCTGAGGCTGAGGGAAAATTGGACAAATACCACAATAGCCTCCTCAACAACCTCCTCATGATGGTCAAATTTTGGGATAGGTTTTAGATCAACATGGGAATATTCCTATAATTGGGCAACATCTAGGAGTACAACCATTAGGACCACCATAATGATAGTGTCCAAATCTTCAAGTACTACTTGTTAGGGATCCAAATATGCACCCTAATGCCAAGCTTCGAATGAACTTAGTAGATTTGGATGTAACATGGGACTGCTTTCAAGTTGTGGGTATCCTATTTGAAAGCAGACCTCTAGTGATAAGGGTTGGCTTCCCCTCTTGATGCCACCTAACTACTAATTTCTAAGGTAAAAGGTAAGAATTGCATGAAAATGAACCTAATATTGAAAATAACTAAGGTGATGCACCAAAACAACCTCGACCTGATGACAATCTATCACATTCAAATCAATATCATAAAACTTGATTTACACAACTCACTTTTCGATGCAATTTACATAAGTAATTTATAAGGTCTATAAACAATTATTTTAGAAGGAAAACAAAGGTTTCACAAATAACGACACTACTAAACAACACAACTTATAACCTGTTAACATACATTTTTTGCTAAATAGATGCATGAACATGAGACAAGTTCACAAGGAAAGATGAATTTTCACAAGACAAACTGATCAATCATTAATAGCATACCATGAAACATGAAGAAAGAAGATAAAATGCTATATTCTATTGATTCAAAGTGTTTACTGTATTACAAGTCCATTTGAGTTTCAATAATACTCCATGAAAAATAGCTCCAAAACAAGCTATCCTGCTATTGGAAAGAAAGAACTAGCTCAAAATGCTAAAAAATGAACATACTTAAGCAAAAAACCCACCAAAAACCCCTCACACATTTTCATCTAGAAGGTTCTGGTTAGATGCAACAATGAGGCCAAAAAAAAACCTTCTAAAATCACTCCAAAAAGTCCAAGGTCAAGCCAAGACCATAATCATGCCAAAAGTATGACAAAACAACCTCCAAAATAGCACATGTTCTTCTAAAATAGTCAAATACCTCACCCCCACACTCTCCTCATGCCTGCAGTTCAATCATTCTATCTCCCAGCTTTGACTCATGCAGTATGTGTGTTTTGAAACACAAGACTCCAAAAGGCATTAAAGATAATAATCTTGATTAAGTGATTCATAATACATCACTTAATCAAGTTATTTTACATTTCAAAGCACAAAAATTAGGGGGCCCACCATCAATATGAATTACATTTCATTTGCAAGTGAAAATATCAAAGTGATTAGCAAAATCACTTAAATGACATTTCAATGTTTTGAAAAAAATGCAAAAAGCAATAACGAAATGCTAAAATGCTTTTAAAAGCATTGATGAGGTCAATAAGGCATATGATCATCTCACCGTTTCTCATTCTGCACTGTAAGGCCACATGTGGTCAATACTCTGATTTACAAAGGCAACATAAAAGGTCAAGCTTGGTCTATATGGCCAACCTCCACACTTCTTGGAAAGCATATTCCAAGTCTCCAAGGCACATGATGCATGATAAAAAAATCAAAGGCATATCAAGTATGCCCTAACACACTCCATATTTTTGTATTGCTTGAAGGACTTAGCAATGTTTTGAATCAAAGAAAAAAAAATTTAAGGCATAAAATGCCTAAGTCAATAAACACATGTTCGGCCCCTATAATGTATTAATACATGTTTCATTTTTTAAAACATGGGATGAAAAATCCCATTGGCATCGAATAGGGTCAAAGCCTAATCATCAAAAGACAAAAAGATGAGGAAAAACATCATCATTTTGTTGTCGACCATTCTGGAAAACATGATGCCGCCATGAGGGTTTGAGTCAACATAGAAAAATGGAGGCCTTGACACTAGTTTTTGTGGTGATTTCTTGAGGAAAATACATCGAACAATAGGTAAATGGTTTTTGTTGCACAAAATCTGCATTTTTTTACCCTTTTGGAGGCCATTTCATAGGCTTAGGCCGCGGCCTATAGTATTTTCCTAATCATTTTGTGTTGTTTTACATTTTGTGATGATTCCTCCTTCACCAAAAAACTGCCATGAGGGGCTATGAAGCTCAAACAAGGACCATTAAAATTCTTTCAAGTTGAAGGAAAAAAAGAAGCAAAAAGCTTTGGTAAGCTTTTAGTTGACTCTATTCTTCATATTTTGAGCAAGAGAAAGCTACATTTTGTTTACAGCTTAAAGATAAAGCATAAAATGCTTATTTTCTTTCTGTATTTGAGAATGAAGACACTCCATATTGTTTTCTTGTTGCTTTCATGAAGATAAATGCTTCTTGGCTGCGACCATGAACATATGACTTGGGTTTGCTTGCTTGTCATTTTTTGTCTTCCTGTAGAATATTTGGCTCGACCTCCATTTTCATTGACATTTTTGTGTGAAAAAGGGTAACTAACCCTTGTAAAATTTTGTGTTCCTCTAGAAAACGACACCCACATACAAAAATAATAGAAATAATGCTCCATTATTTCCTGTATTTGAATTGTTATGCAAAAACCCCAAGTGGGTTTGTGATTTTTTGAAGAAACTCTGATTTTTTGTAGAAATAAAGTGGGTTTTTTGTTCATTTTGTAGAAATTTGTAATTCCTCCTAAAACCCCAAGTGGGTTACCTTCATTTTGTAGAAGCAGAGATCTACTTAGCCACCACTTGTACAAATGCATGAAATGGGTTTCCATTTTGATTGCTCTTTTTGAAAACAACTCATTGCAATTTTCTTTTGATTCATCAACTATAGATAACTTCTTCTGTAACTGAATGTTATTATCATGTTGCTCTTGTGTTAAAAGAAACCTACCACCTTTCATTGTATTATGCACTTTGAAGCACAACCCAAAGTGGGTTTTCTGGTTTTTCAAAACACACAGTTTTGTTGCAAATAAAGCTCAAATTTGAGCTTATAGACCAGAACAAAGTAGAAAGCTATCTTCCTTTCCTGCATTTTAAATTTAAATTAAAAACCCCCAAGTGTTTTTCTTGTAATTTGTGAAGAAAATGACCCTTGATCATGGCTATAGAGAGAAATTTGGGTTTTTATATGCTTCAATTGTATTTTCTATTCAAACCCAGATGGGTTTCTTTCCATTCTTCTTTGTATCTACAGATTTTTAACGAAGCCCAAATGGGTTTTCTAAATTTGGGAAGAAAATTGATGAGACCATAAATTGTCTAATATTTTATCAAAGAAAATCATATATTTCTACTTAATGCATTAGTGTTAAAGTGGATTTGAGTAATGATTGAAAGTTTTTAGCTTGTTTAAAGTAAAATATAAAGTAAATGTTTGGTTTATTTTTGGTAATCTATGTGATCCAAATTTCCTCTAATATGTCTTCATGAAGTGTTTAAAATGATATAATGCAGATAAATGAGTTATTAAATAACTCATGGTAAGAAGAAGCTTCATAGACACTTGCAGCAAAGAGCTCTAGACACTTGAAACAGTTAACTCCTGAAAGCTTTAGAAGGCTTTGAATAAATAATGAGAAGATAGAGAAGACTCCCAACACACTCCTACATTCATGCAAAATCATGGAGCATCATTCATTCCTAAATTAATGGGATGAGTATTTGTTTCATGTTGAGTTTTAAGATCTCTCACAGTTATTAAATTTCATGCTTCTCCATCTTCTACCAAAGATAACTCAAGTTCTTGTTATGCATTGCATAACCACCCCATTTTGATTTGGAACAAAATAGGTTCCCCTTCTTTTCTTTCTTTGCATTTGGATGTTTTGCTTTGCTTTTGGGAGGTTCTTGTTTTCTTCACGAGTTTTCAGCTACTATTTTTGTCTAATTTTGGTTTTTGCCTCGGTTAAGGTCGAGGTTTTTCTCCTGAGTTCAAGATTTTTCACCCAATCGATTTTCCTAGATCTCCGCCCAGGCTTCGGCCAAATCTTTGTTGTTTGGGGGATTTTTTTTGGTCTTTGGCCAAGAATTCAGCGTGGACGCATTTCTCGAAATCCCGAGGCCTCAAGGAGATGTACCTTCTTTGCGGATTTCTTTCTCCTTCGGATTTTCCCAAAATCTATTGTTCCCTATTTTTTCCAGGTTTTCCGAAATGTCTTCTCCTTCGCGAAAATCCATCCTGTGCGGATTTCCCCAGAATCTAATGAAATGTGAAGAAGTACGGAGTAGTAGGACTAGTTAATAAATGATGATGCATTT
>VDFB02030579.1:0-32649 GCA_007258455.2 Sequoia sempervirens
CGTTTGCATGTCACACCATCGCGAAGCTCTTGAAAAACCCATCAGGAATCACCCGACATGCAAAAGAAACCTCGACATGCAAACCCTAAAAATAGCCTCGAAAGGCTGAATCCTGAAAGTGGTCATTTCGTCTTGCATGTTATATCATCGCGAAGGTCTCGAAAAACCCAGAAGGAATATCCAGACATGCAAAGAAAATCTCTGCATCTGCACCCTGAAATTTGCCTCGGAAGTTGAATTGCTAAAAATAGTAAGTTGTCGGTTTTCGCTCAAATTTTGCACATGAGTAGCCTGATATGTTCCGAATGCAGTGTAATGATCGGAATCTCAAAATAGCTGACGAACTACCCTGAATTTCACACTTACTAAAAATAGTAAGTACCTCAGAATTGGATGAAAACTGGCTGGAAGCCTGCTGGATGTCTGCTGACAACAACGTTAAGTTCAATTTTCAATTTACTCACTTTACTTGACCTTGAATTGACCAGAAAAGTTCAAAACCCTAATTTCAGACTTGGCCAATATTTTCGCGTTTAAGCTCAATGACGGACACAACCCCCCGAAAGACGGACACCAGAAAAGAGACAGAGCGAGAGAGAGAGAAGAAAACCCAAGCCAAAAGACCGGAACAGAGCAAAGTTAGGGGGTCCCCATCTTGAATGGGGCGATGTGTGAAAAGGTCACAACAATACTAAAACACAAGGCTTTTCCTAGAAGATTGATTATGAGTGAATTACATTTGAATGTATTTTTTTCAACAAGCATGGTCATTTTGAAAGAAATTTTCTGTAAAATCCCAAACCAATTGTAAGTGAGACTCAAAATGATCAGTCTCAAATCTAGATTGTATTGTTAAGACCATCTTCTTCAAAGACTTCCATAGCATTGGCCTTTGCGGTGCTACTTTTTGAGGGGTTTCTTGATAAGCCAAAACTTCCTTTTGAGGTGCCTTTACTTCCTATTGAGGAGGCTTCTCTTGATGCGGTAAAGATATTACTTGTGAATGGCATTGCTACAACATTTTCATTAGCACCAATCAATAAGGGTAGTATAATGTTGGAAGAGGAATTTAGTTCTCCCACCAACCAAAAAGCTAAAGGATGGAAGAACAATGTTGAAATCGGATCCAAAGAATTGGCAAAGAATATAGTTGAGTTATTCTTTTCTAATGTTTGAGTCATGAAACAATAGTATTGTATTTTTGTATATGGTCCTTCCACTTTTTGGGTCTCTCTAGGACTTTCTCTTCTTAGAACTTTCAATTGTATGTTGAACTTTCGAATCCCATTGACCCACTTTTGGTCATCCATGGACATTAATATAATTTATTTCCTTCTTTCATTGCCTAACTTCATTGTCTAAGATTGTGATATTAAATTTTGGATTACCTTGTGGCAAGATGTGTATCAAACTCTAAAGAAAGCAACATATGTAGCAAGTATTCAAGGACTCATATCTCCAAACACTCATATAATAGGGTTAGTACATACTTCCACCAAGGAGCCATCTTTTATAGTTCGCTTGGATTATTTGCCTACCAACTCATATGGTGTTGCGATAGAACAAAAAGATAGAGAAGGACAAGATCCAAAGGTGAAAAGAAGTTGAGAGGATGAGATGAATTTATCTCAAGGGGAAGAACAATTGCAAAAGTTTGAAGACAAATACAAAAGTAAACATTATTAGCATCAAAGGGAGCACACACTAAAAGAAGGGAAAAAGTTATGGTTGTATTTTAGCGAGAAGAGGCTTCAAGGGAAAGCTAGGAAGACCAAACCCCTAAGATATGGTCCATCTACCATCTTGAGCAAGTTGGAGAAATTGTGTTTAATCTTCATTGAACTCCTTTCATGTGGATGTACTCAATAGCTATTTGTGTAGGCTTTGCTGTAAATGAACCATCGATGTTGGATGAGGAGGAAGAAGAGCGATTGCTACCCTTTATTGATGTTTTGGTCTTAGATCCATAAGGGGGAGTTGGAGGAAGAAGTACAATTAGAGGGTAAATTTAGAAAGAATAGAAGGCCATAAGAATCTTGGTAGGCTGGTCTCGATGGGAAGATGCACAAGAAGTAAAATGGCACCTCAATGAGAAATTGAGAGCTTATTTGATATATCAATCAAAATTAGTCAATAGTAGGGATAAGAGTATTTCTTGTATGGTGACGAAACCACTAGCATCTATAGTAGGTGTTTTATAACCACCAATTTTAACTGGGATGTTTGTGTAATTCCCGATCTACTTCAATGGAAATTTTTTCTTTAAGAAATTCTATATGTAGAGAATGACAAATTGTCAATGTTTCTTCAATTACACAATGTTTGGGAGTTATTTAGTGTATGAAATGACTCTCCTTGGGTGTTACAAATATGAGACAAGATTTCAATTGTAGTGAATACGTGTTAGGAGAGACTAAGAGTGAGTTGTTGTAGGATGAATTTGTAGGGAGTAAATAGCATGAGAAAGGAATAGTGTAATTGATCTTATATGATCTTTGTAATTTTTTTGTTTGACCAAAATAAGACTAAAGAAAGAAGTTTTCTATTGTCACTTTGAATTGGTTTTCCTCACATTGGGATTTCTAGGGTAAAATGCTTTTCGTCCATTATCTTGTGCTTACTTTCATTCTTGTTCTTCATTGTTTATGCTTCTAGGACATTGTTGTAAGTAGTGCTCACTCTCCATATAACATATTTCACTAGTCTAAGTTTTTAGGCATTCTAAAAGCATTCACAACCTAAATTATAAATGGATTTAACTAGAACAAGAAGTTTGTGATTTTGTGAATTCTACCAAGTAAATGTGCTTGAGAATTTACAGATCACTTTGACATTCTTCTCATGTCTATCTTTCTCAAAAAAGTTAGTTTAGAACATTTTTGCAAGGAGATCAATAAATTCTCTTTCCAGCTTCATAAATTACCATGATGTTTATGATAGAGATTGCGCTAACTCTTTGCCTACTCAAAACTAATTCTTAATATCTAATTGAATAAATAAAATTGTGTCCACTATGATGAAACAAATCCTTATTTCCATAATAGACATGGTGCTGTCAATTCTTAGATCACAACTGTATTAGAAGGTACTATGCAGAAGAATAACCCTTTATATGAGAGAAGCGCCTCTGGAGTGAAAAGTTTGTGGGACTAAAAGGACCACTTCTAAAGTCACAATACGAACAAGAACATAGGTAGCCCACAAACAACACATAACTGCTTAGGCTTATTGAAGTAGAGGCTAGGGTGGGAGTGAATAACTAAAGTGGAAGAAAAAATCTAGAGATGTAACATGTTGACATGCCTCCAAAGAAGTGAAATAGAATAAAAGGCAAAGAAACTAGTTAATTAATCCCCATTGTAGGGAGAGGATTTTATATGCTTAGATTCAACCTCCAAAGAAAATAGAGTTATGAAATATATTGGCCAAATTTGCTTGATTTTGGTGTCAAATCTAGGTTGGAACAAGGATGTGAAGAATTCATAAGAACTCCTTTAGAAGAGGAATTAGATTAAAAGTAACGATTGAGGTTAGCAACCAAATGCCCATGGAAATAATTGAAGAAAAAGAAAGAAGAAAATATATTAATTCCCATAATGAACTATAAGCATATCAGTGGGAATTGAAAGTATACCAGATTATAATAGAAATGTAATATAATGTATTATGGTTAAAAGAATCCTAGAACTAAAATGTAACAAAACACTAAAGCAATGTGAACAATATTATATGGGGTAAATTGAAACCATAAAATCTAAGTAAAAATACAAACCACCATGCAAGGAAAAGATCCCCAAGGAAACAAGCAGAATGTGAAGACCAAACTTAGAGATTGAGGCTAGAAACTAACATTATCATAGGTTTTTAGAAAAGCTCTAAGTATATGTGAAGTCATCGATCATAGTATTGGTTTGGGTTTGGTTTGCTGATTCTGTTCACGAATTCCACCCAAAAATACTTTGAGGTTGGGTTCATTTGTACAAAAATATATATATCATAAACATATCCATATTTACAACCTAAAATCAAGAATATCAGATGCAATATATATATATATTTCCTAATATTTTTAATGTATACTAATATTTATAAGACATGCAATGTTAATAAAGTTAATATATAAGATTATAGTATAATAAAAAAATTACTTAAACAAAAGTAATGGTAATATTAATAAATTCATTTTAAAAATTAATTAACATACATAATATTCTAATTAAAATGCTTTTGTGCATCTAATATTCTTAACTTTAGAGAAAGAATATTTGATTAATTTTAATATTATTAACAGAAAGAATTAATTTTGATATTATCAACAAAAAGTATTAGGCATAAAGAATATTTCATTAATTTTAATATTATTAACATATATAAACAAATATTATTTCCTTTGAGCTCTTTGATACCCTTTAACAAAAGATATTATTCTTGGCTAGATGGCTATAACATGATCGATTCAAAGAATTAGTCAATGAGAAATCTTGACGACATGGATTCGTCTTTAATTGATTGTACGCATTCATCTTTAATTGATTGTACGCAGTCATCTTTGCGCATTTGTATTTCCACTTGCATTTGTATTTCTACCCATGTTTTGAATGTTTTGTTTTTGCCCATCTTGTTTGTGACCTCCACAAATGGGGCAATTGCATCTAGGGTATTCTAAGACAAAAAATTAGATATTTACAAAAATTTGAAGGTGACTTTATGGAGGGTTCGACAAGGCATGCGATTTTTTGCCAGGTTCTTCACGGGTTCATCCAAGATGAACTCGTTGTCCATATGAGCCCTCACAATATCCAGATGAATTGGCCTTAAATTTGAATTGGTACAAACTGGACCCAAATCTGGGCATAAAAGGGGCTGAATCAATAACATAGAATGTAAGTAGTGATGACATTGTCATCCGATATTGAGAATATGTAGAATTTTATGTTCATGGGGGAATACTTGGGGTTCAGGGGCAAGACTAGACAATCCTACAATAAAGCATGCTACTCCTAGAATTACTCAACATCCAAGGTCGACAAACCACCAAAGGTAGAAAGAGAATTGGTAATGAATGCGTGCCCCGATTTACATTTAAGGAGAACTAGATGGTCCTACAACCAAAGCAAAGAAAATTGAGAAAACCTCAAATGAGAGTGAGGTTTGGGGTTACTTGATTGTTTAAAGTACAGATAATCCTCTTATTTCTGCCCAGAAATTCCAGAAATGAAACACAATGGCTTTTCTTTAATTTTTTTGAGATAAAGAAGAATAAAGTATGCAGATTTTAGACACAAAATACGTCAGTCTTTATTCAAATCCTAGCCGCCCTTAAATATGGTGTCAAACTCCCAGGACAAGGTAGCGCTAGGTCTGATTTGCTAGCACTTTTGTTGCCGTCCTCAAGAATGCTCAGAAACATGAAAATATCATGCCATAGTTGAACCGAATCCGAACCTTCAACTCTGAATTTCACTTTTAAATTGACCTCCAAACCTGATAAACAATTGCAGCCTAGAAATGATGATGTGCTAGGGTTTCACAAACCAAAGCTCTTCCACTGAAACACACCCTTCTGACTATGGGGAGCCCGTATGTCTCTCTGAAACTAGGGATACTCAAGGGTTTCAGACCTTAAGCCAAGTTGCAGCAACAATAAACAAAAAACTCACAACATAATGAGTTCTAAAAGACCCCTAGAGAGTTATATATTATCTCCCAAAGAGATGCATTAATCTCAACCCTTGATTCATCACCTCTTAATCCAATGCTTCACATCGAAACCCTAAAAACTGAACCAATAAGCTCCTAGAAAACACACACCCCCTTTGCCTTTATATCACATGCTTTTTAAAATCACTTAAAGTACATAAAAAGAGGGAGAACGTCTTTTGGCTAGGAGTTACTTAAGTTGCCTAAAAAGATGTGCGCACAACTTAAAACAACTTGAGTTCATTTAAGTTGCATAAAAAGACGTGCACACAACTTAAGAATAGAATATAATACAAGCCAAGGACTCCATACTTACCCAATAATGCTCTACATCCTCTACCTCTTGGGTAATACAAGGAAAGGACAGCCAATGTACTGCTAATCCTCATGATTTGAGTTGGGGACATTACAAAATAATATGATCAGCCAAGGAGAGCTGATAGGAGATAATACTTTCACACCCACTATGAGAGCAACAAGTGAATCTGTTGGAATCAGAAAAATAAGATATTCCATTAAGAATATGAAGTCTATACATCTCACCCAATTGGAGAAGGTGCATCCCTTAAGTCATTACAAAAGATTTCCCATCAATGAAGGCTCTTTAAAACACTATTCTTTAAAACTGTAATTCCAAAGACTAACGAATTTTCGCAATATCATGCATAGGTGTAATCACAGGTCAAATCACAATAGAGTTCAAATCACAGGTCACTGTCAATATGCTCTCAAATAAAGACAATGAAGCTCAGGTGGAAATTGAAAATTGTAATGAAAAATATGTCAAAGAGGGTTTAGACCTGTTTAAATTCAAATCCACATGTATTAGAATGCATGCCAGGATCTGATTGTGACACCTCGGACTGGAGGGAATAAACTCAAACATAAAGCCAAACGATTATTATTGGCAGGGTTATCGACCATGTTCCAAACTACTATGTAGGTTGTGGAGGTTATACTGATATGCTTCTTTAATCCATTCTCCTCAAACTTGCCCTTTTGCCCATCAGTGTATACTACCTTTGGTTATATTTTTGAGGCAATTCCATTTTTTAGATCTCCTAGTGATTCATGAAGTAAACAAATGCCGGAAAAACCAAGGGTGAAGTGGACATCAAAGTTTGTTTGACTGGCATATCGAGCAATCCTTGTTAACATAGGCAGTTTTGATAGAGCATGGGACCTTTTCCAAATTTTCTATGTAATCATGGCTAGAGTAATATCAAACATAATTGAGGTTTTCCGTCTTTATGTTCCACTCATCCTGACTAGAAGAATTGATAGCATACATACAAATTATCCATGTACAACTCTCCCTTCAAGAAATTCTGCATTTCACAATTGTCTGTCATGTATTATAAGCAATCAAATGTTAACTGCTTGACACTTGCATCAATTCAAAGACAGAATAAATAGAATTGAATTTAAAAGAAAGAGGGGCAAGAAGATATCAATGTTTAATCCTATGTTGCTTAGTCTTTTGTTTCTCAGCAATCTTGTGGGGTAAATAAATGGTTAAATTCCCTCTTCTAGGATGATATTATGATACTTATGCTAAGGTACCCTTGCTCTTTGCAATTGCCATACATTTAGGTGCATATCTGTGAAACCTCTATGTATCCCAATTGATTTTGCTACTTTTGTTATGTAATTAGTTTCACATATCTTCAGTGCAAATAATTACATTTGGAAGTGCTGCTACTATATCAATTCAGAGCTATACAAAAGGCTTTATTTTTCTTCTTAAGCATGAGTTGTGTTCTCTAACATCAGTGAAAGATAAGGTTTTAAATTGACTTGAAAATAGACAGGACTGAAGTTAGTATATTTAGTTGTTTCTCATGTCATCTTACAAACTTACAGAAATCTGTTTTTACGTATATTTCCTTGTAAGCTTCTATTGAATTTACTATTAAATTAGGTATTTATACCTTTTACTGATTGTGAGAACAGGTGCTTTACCTCCATCAAGGCGTAGATCATTATTTACTTTGTCAACAGGCATGCTTGCATTTGCAGCCAAGGCTTATAACATTCCGGAGATAATTGATGCATCTTGGGCATCGCTTAGAGATTCCATTGTAAGTTCATTTGTATCATCCTGAATGACATTCTTTTCATTTAGATTTTATCCAATGGTGCCTTTAGGCAATGATGAGTATGGACTAATTCACCAAAAGTCTGGGTCCCTTCTACAATGTGATAATTTGAGAATCTCTCCCCAATTCAAAAACTTATAAGCACAGTTCTGATGCAAGCAATGACAATCAAATACAACTTGGTTGAGATAAAAGCTATTTCGGGCAGACATTCCTAGGATACTTCTGCATGCTAATGTAGTTCATGTGTTCTACAGATAGAATGTGAAATTTGTTTGTGGAGCATGTCTCCACATCAAGTTCCTGAAGGATGAAACGTTAAATACCTACATGTCCACTCGGAATGTTGTTGTATTGTTTTTTTAAATAATATAATTTATCGATAGTTTAAACATTAATTTCCAAAATCTGTTCATCTTATGAGGCTGCACTTGACTAGTCTTAGCATTCATGATAGGTTGAAGAGTGTTGTTGCTTCATCATTGTTGTTCTAGCTATGCTGCCTCTTACAGACATTATCATTTTTTGGTACAGCTTCGAGTATCAGCACAATTGTTGTTTTTAGTGATCACCACAGAGCCCTAAATCCTCTTTCTTATATTAAATGAACATGATATCCAATATAGTCATCATTCCAGAGTTCCTGTGATAGCAAATGTTCTACTGAAATTTAGGAATGGCTGGGGCATGGATGATAAAATGATATATAAAATTAATATTTGAAAATTTATCTCAAAAAATAATAAAAGAAGTTGCAATTCAGCATTAATGTAAACAATGACTAAAAGAAATGAAATTTATACGAAGTTTTACTGATGTATGATATTTTGCATCAGAGATAATGAATTTTAATATGCCTTCAACCTTATCTTGAGTATAAATTGCACCATTGACTAGGACTCCGCTGTTATGTCAGAATTTTGCATAAACAAATAGTTCTGTCTAGGACTTAATGCCTATGAACTAATCACAAAACTAGGAAATGAATAAAAAATTTCTATATCCAATATTATAGAGAATCAGTACAGTGAGTAAATTTAAAATATATAGACCTCTTAGATCCATAAATGAAGGAGATGATGTGGCCAAGAGGTAAGAGTTTAATTTCTAATAGCTCCCAATCAGGAGGTGAGTTAACTTAATAAATAGGTGCAATATTATATTTTGGATAAACACTATCCTAGGTAAAATATTATATATACACCAACACCCCACTTTAAGTGTAACTTAGGAGGAAACAAAAATGGGACCTGGCAATGAAGCCATCTTAGGTACCCCATGTACGATGATAGCAACCCCCTAAAAGAAAGAAAAATGTGAAGAGAGAGACAAGGTATTCCCCCCGAATATGATGCCTCCTATGTCAATGAAGAAAGAATAATAGTGTTGTACCCCAAAATTAAAATTTTTGTTACACTTAGATATTTTGAAGAAATGAGTAAAAGTCTTGTCAAATCAGTCAAAAAGGTCAAAATTTGGGTGTGCATGTCTTGCATGAGGGGTTAAAAGCAAAATTTTCAATTTGACGATCTGGGCTAAGAGCATTTTAATCTACAAAACCTAGATCTCGGTTTTCATCCCTAAATTTTAGGAAAACTGCTATTTTTAGAAATTTTCTAAAATTAGTAGCGCGGTTTTTCTGGGTTTCTTTCGAAACGGATACTGGCAAAATTTTCTAAAAATAGAAAGTTGGTCCGACAGGGTCCAAACTGATTTTGATTGGCTGAAAATGCGTCTGTATCAGGTTGGTGCAGTCAGAATCTTAAAATAATCAGTTTTTCCCTACTGGGTCTATTTTGCTTTTCAGAAGCATATCTGGACCTCCGAGGTCATCAATGGAGATCATTCGATTGCCAGGCGTCAGTTTTAGCACTTAAATTTCCAGCAGAAGGTGAAATGATGAACATGCACGAAGAACGAGGAAGAAAATTGAAAAGTCATGGAAATTTTCTAACACTGCTGAGTTTGGGCGCCCCTGTTGAAGAAAGGCGCCCACCTTTTTAGGGCATCAAATGTCAGATTTAGGGTTGTCACCTCGAGTCAATCTTGTTCAGTTCTCTGCCAGCTTCGCAGTGGATTCAGCGGCGCAGTCATTAGGCGATTCAATCATCCGGAATTCAAAGCTGAACAGGGGAGATCTGCACTGGAGCCAGAACGAGGAAAGTTGAAAAGGTTGAAAATTTGACTAAGTGTTGAGAAAATGGGCGCCCCTGTTGAAGAAAGGCGCCCAAGCTTTCAGGAGGTGAAACGAGTGAATCTGCAGACAAGGCTCTAACATGATTTCATCTCGGTTGATCCAACTTTCTAGTAAGGCATTCAGCACGTCAATCGAAGTTCGCAGTCACCAGATACGAAGAGCTAAAAGTGGGGTTTGACAAAGGCTGAGAACCAAAATTCAGAAGCAAACACATAAAATCAAAAAATAAAACCAACTCTGGTGAAAGTGGGTGCCCCCAGTCAAGAAGGGCGCCCAAACTTTTGGGGGCCTTAAAATCATTATTTGATGAAGATCGTTCCAGAAGACCCCTCTTCATTCTTTGTCAGCTTCGCGATGAGCATAGTCTTCAGTCAATCCGACGCCCAGAGCTCCAAGATTCGACGAGACCGTCTGTAGAAGGGATTTAATGAAGAAATTTGAAAGTTATGAAAATGGCTATCTCTGGGTGAAGAAAGGGGCCCAAACTTTTGGAGGTCAAAATGAAGTCTGTTGCCAAGGTTGTCTCCAGATGACCTCTTCAGAAACAATCAAGCTCCGTAACGGATCATTCTGCCGGATCACAGCATTCACCGAGCTCTCGAAAATCAAGATTGAACAGAAGATGAAACTCAAGAAAAATTTTGAAAATAGTGAAGAAGATGGCTAAGTATGGAGAAGAAAAGCATCCCAAGAGGAGATCAACACCCAAGAAGCCATGCCTTAGCCAAATTTTCGAAATGTCAAAATTTTAAGTTGAAGGAAAATGTCTAAATTCATTGAACAAGCTGAGTTTAGGGTTTGAAGATTAAAACAAAAGAAAGCAAATCTATTTCAAGCCCTAAATCTATTTAAGACATCTCTTCCTTTCAGTTTTCATCATTTTTGCAGGTGGCGTCCAAAGAAGAGAAGTGGAGCAGCAACTTTGAGTTTTATTTCAAGATTCAAGAGCCCAAGGTTACTGATTTTCATAAATAATTTTCAGACCAGCAACATAAGATCTTGCTTTTTCATGCTTTTCCATCCAAAAGATCAAATTTTTGAAGGAGAAGATCAAAGATTTCAATTTTCAGCCTTCTGGGTCTGCTCAACTCGTTCTTCTGAAGGTTTTTCAAGAAATTTTCATCAAGTTGCAGCAGCTGCTTTTTATTTGCATGTCACTGAAATCTTCAGGGTTTGCAAATTTGGATCATCTGGGTCCTCTCAAAATAGTCTTCTGAAGAAAACCCATATCACATCTTTTTCAAGAAAATTTCAAATTCTAGGGTTGGCTGCTTTTTCGATCAGCCATCAGTGTTTTTCATATCTGATCAATTGGGTTCATTCCAAATTGTATTCTGAACAAAACCCAGGTGCCAGCTTTTTTCGGTGAAAAATTGAAGAATTTAGGGTTTGCTGCTTTTTTAGTCAAAATTCAAGATTTTCAAAAACGGACGATCTGGGTTGTCTTGCAACGAAGTTCTGAGCAAAACCCATATCTCAGAAAAAATTCCAAAAATTTGTCCGTTTGAAGACGAAAAACCAGCATTCTAAAAATAGAAAGTTGCTGAAGACTTGTCTGAACATAGGCGAGTTTACAGTCATTCTTCAAGGTTTTCAATATGGAGTACACTCCCCTCGAGTTTAAGACCGAATCAGCACTATGTCAAAACTTCATCATCTCAGCTGAAGAACGAGAGAAGGTGTGATATGAGAAAAAAAGGAAAGGTATCAGAAAAGAGTTGTGCAATACTCTTCTGTTGGAAATCAAGCGAAGTGTCAGAAGCATAAAGTTGTAGAGCCGCCAAGTTATCAGTTAGTGAGTCATCTTTTTGGGCAGCGATGTTTTTCAAGAACATAACTCATAAAGCAGCTAAAGAAGTGAAGGACTCTCTAAGTTTGCTCATAGAAGGTGAGGAGATCTTGGAGAATCAGAATATTTCCTTAGATAGTATCAATGCACCGAACCGGGACACAGTTTCTAACTTCTTAGCGGATGTGATCAAGCTTTAAAGCAACTTTCTTCTAGAAGCTTTCTTTCCCGCTTTCTTTCTATTCTTGGAATAATCATTATCCATTCTTTGAGAAGAGAAAGAAGATAAGATGTAATAGTTGGCGTTTCCCGCTTTTTCTGCTTTCTTAGGGTTTTAGTTGTTATCTTCTTTCTAGATTTAGTAATAAAGCTTGCTTGTTGAGCAAGCCCTAGATTGTGAAAGCAAGGAGATTTTAGGGTTCCTTACTCCTCTGCTTCTCTATAAATAAGAACCTTTGCTCATTTAGTTTTTTTAACGGTTATTGTCATAGCAAATTGTGAGCCTGAATTGCAGCAAATTGTTATTCAGTTTCAGTTCACTTAGTTGGAACCGTGCTAGTGAGAACAAAACGCTGAGCCTATTGTGCCTTCTATTTGTTTCTCAAGTATTGTTCATTTGTGTTGTGATAAGCAAATTGTTGAGCCTCTTTAGCCAACAAGGAGTTAGTGGGATTGCTGTTTTCTATTGTGTTAAGAATAAGTTTGCAAGCCTCTTTAGCTGCAATTTCTTGTTCAAGGCATGTTAGAAGTGAGCTTTGTTTCAGAGATTTGAGTAATAAAATCATGAGCCTCTTTTTCCTTGGTCCAAAATCTCAGATTTCCGTTATCTATGTTCTACTTTTATGATCTTTATTTCAGCTTGCAGTGAAGTGTGTAGGTGTTCGTTGAAAGAGAGATTATTGAAGTATTTTTGTCAGAAAATCTACCTTGTTAATTTCTAACTTCTTTGCTCCTATTACTTGAGAGGTTAGGAACGCCTTTAGTTTAAGATAGTCGTAGTTGAACTTCTTATCAATCTCAGCTCGCGTTTGTGTTTAAAAAACCTTGTGCTCTAAGCTGATCAAAAGATAGGCAACTTAGTTTTAGTTTACTTTCTTTCAAACACCATCAGCAAGAGGGAGCTTCCCCTCCTAATTTGAAGAGCAGTTTATCTGTGCATAGCTGTCCGTTTTCAAATCCGCATTCCAGAGGTGCGAATTTAAACGCCAACATATTGCAAGTTGATGAAGATCCATGCTTGTTGAACAACATTCCTTCCCTTAGGAAGAAGTAGGCCCAAAGATGTATTTAGAATGCCTCTGCCAGCCATGAAGGAAAATGAGGGAGGAACACACATGATTAGGAACTCATGTTTGTTGGTCTTTGTGCTAGTACTATGTGGTGCCAATCTTTGATTAGATATCTCAGGTACAACTGTAAATAGTGTCATCTCAAGGGCATGTGGAGGATGAGATGGAAAAAGTGCTAAGGGTGATGAAGATGCATTTGCTTAGGCAGTGCCATCAAAGAGGAAAGTTAGTCCCTCAAATGTGTCTTCCACATCTAAAAGGTGAGACTTGATAAACAAATATGAAAGATTTATCAAGTAAGTATTGCAAATAGTTGCATCTTGAAAACATGAAGGGTCTTGTTGAGAAGAGGCAACAAAATCCTTTGAAGAGGCAATTCAAAACTCTATAGAATCAATATGAGGTGGCATGATTTCAGTGCATGTCTAAAGAACTCTAGTTTGTGCCAAGTTTAGATGACCATGCTGCTCATCCCAAAAATTACTCACGTCTGTTGTGTGACTGTAGATTTGTCGAAAGGGTATTAGGTGCAAAATGTGGAAGGCATAAAGCCTTGACTTATGATTAGTCTTCTCCACTACAGCGCCTTGAGTTTGTAGTTCTTGATTCATGACAGAATCAGGAGAAAGCTCAATACCCTAACCTGTCCCATTTTGAGTGATCCAATAGATGGATAGGAGCATTGTTGACATCCATTGAAATTTGAACTGTTGTTATCCATTAGGATTTTTGGCATAGAACATGGCTGTAACATGGAAAACATACACCATGCTGTATCCATGTGGTGGGAAGCTCTAGAATAAAAAATCCAAGTCCTTGTATTAGGAGTTGCAACTGCAATAAGTGCCTTGCCCCTCCCCTTATTTAATTTAGTAGGAGATGTAGAAGAATTGATGGAAAGGGAGTCTGGAATGGACATATGATTCTTCTTAAGAAAATTTGTCAACCAATCAATCTGATTCTTTGTGCACTTAGATTCTGTATCTTGACTTTTGACAATAGCTACACTTAGGTCTCTCTTTTGTTGATGAATCATCACTAGCAGAGTGGTTCTCAGATTCAGCTTTAGAGTTTGAGGAAGACTTATGCTAGTTAGTTGATGTGTTGCTCTTAGTGGATTTGTTCTGCCTCTTATCCTTGTTACAATGATCTTTCTTATCAGAAGTGCATTAACTTGCCACCAAAGCATGTGACTTAAATAATCTTAGAATACCCATCTGGATTAGCTTATCTTGCTCCCTAGTTAGTGCATATACAAATGCATCAAAGGTGGGCATTTTAAACTCGGTGCCTAGAGCAGTCTTAGTAGAATGTAGAAACAAACATTGAATAATCAGGTCCAAGTTTGGAGAGCACACTCAATATCAGTTGAGAGTCCTTTTCAATCTACAGTCCTTCAACTATGTTCTTAATGATTAAAGTTTGTGACGAAGTCCTATATGTTGTCAAAGTTGGTTGGATTAATTTACTTTTTAGATTATTTTCCAGTTGATGACCTCTTAGTTCATTGGTTTTACCAACCAAAGATTTTATTTGAAGTAATTTCCTTAGTTGTGCCTAAGTCTTGTATATGAAAGAATAGTTCTTTTGACTTAGCCAGACACAAAAAGCCAAAAGCTTCATCGTATTTGTTAAACTATTTAATTATATCTGTATCTCCCCAAGGTTCTGTTTTAGTTCCATATGCTATCCTATGCAACCCTCTAGACCTTACTAGCTTATTAGTTTGTTGTTTTCAAGAAAAATAGTTATCGGGTGTGAGTGGTGTCAGAATTGACAGATCCACAATGCTGAAAAGAAGTGGAAAGGAAAGTTGCCAGTGAATGACAAAAGACAATCACACAATGATACTCACCATTAGTAGATCACATGAGAAGCCCCCCAAACAAGTAGAATTGACACTTTATCATTAGTGCTTGTTTACAATTCATGATTGTATAAAACCCCTCAGATGAGTAGAAGATGGCACTTTGTAATCAGTGCAAATACAAATCTATTTAGAGGTGCACTTAGAAGTCCCAAGAAATCTGTTTCAAAACATGGACAAATAACACCATATGTAGAAACAAATTACATCATAGGGAAGCATGCAAAATTAGCTTTCCAATGTTTGTAAAAATGTGAAATCCGGTGTAATGTCCCTTCTTGGGCTAACCCTAAATCTTGTCCTTGAATCACAAATATAGTGTAGTTAGGGCTGTAGCTTATCACTTAAATGCTTTACACAAGATAAATCTCAGCTTTAGGTTAGCTCAAATATACTCTTGACACTATATTTTATTCTTCTCTCATCTGCTGCTCATCCAAGTTTATGACTGAAACTATATTGATTCTCCCCAATGATTATTCCAAATGACATCACACCTTAATTTGTTCGATCTGCATAAACCTTATTATTTTTCCCAGTCACGATATATAATAATATTCTTGCTGCAGATAATATATTTTCTTCCTATTCCCTCAATGATGATCATGGCTCCTAAGGGCATTTGGATCTGCTGTTCTGAAATGTATTTATATCCTAAACTTAATTGATGCCCATCCTCTTTATTCCTTATTATTATTTATATCTTAATTCTTGCATAGGGAGATGTGTCTCTTCAAATAGTTATGTCCATCCAAATGGACATGTCTCTTGACTAAGTGATCCACATTAGTTATGTTTGTGGAAATATTAATCGCTGCCTTTTAATATATTGATTCTAATTAGTCGCTGCTTTTTGGAGACATATGAAAGAACTGTTTTTAATCGTTTCTTTTATTAAACTTCTTAATCTCTCCTTTATTGAATCATTATTGATTGCTTCTTATAGACATCGCTACATGTTAATGAGGTATGGGCATTATATATTTATTTAATAATAATTGCACATAATATTTTTGTTTAATAATCAACACTATAATTATAATATTATCAATTATAATTATATTGATATTTTTAGATTGCCTTATATTTATTTTATTTTATTTTTTATTAGGTCTTCATATATTTTATTAATATTTTTAGTATCATATTATAATGATTATAATTGTAATAATATTTTAAATTGCTGATATTTATATTTATCTTTTTGATACTTATATTGTTATTCATTTCATTTATTTATTTTATATATTTATTTGCCTCTCAATGTTTGGTTATTATTTTTATATTTGCAATTTCAGGGACATGACAGTCCACCCTGCCCAAGATTGCTTGTCCTCAAGCAATCACAATTCCAAACATCTTTTTTTCACATTAGAAGTCGTGTCCTTCCACACCTCCTCCCTATTCTTGAGAGTCTAATTTATGTCTCTTACAAGGTTAACTAAGGCTTTATTCTTAATTGGGTTCTTCCATTGAAATGCTCTCCTTTTGTATCACAACTTTGATGGACTCACAAATAGTCACAACTCTTTATTATTGGATTTGGATAAGTTAATTTGTTAGTGCCTCCTAACCCTATAAGCATTGTGGCAGACAACCTTAATAGTTTTAAGCATAAAGTAAACATAATGATGGGCTCCACCTGAATAAAAAATTAAAGCAGACAACCAAGTTGCTCAACCATGCAAGCAATTAGCTCAACTAGGAAAACAAGTAGCTCAAGCAACCAAGCTACCAGCTCAAGTACACAAGCAAGTAGCTCAAGCACGTAGGCAACCAACTCAAGTATACAAGCAGGTAGCTCAAGCACACAACTGAGTAGCTCAAACATGTAAGCAAGTAGCTCAAGCAAACAAGCAAGTAGCTCAAGCACATAGGCAAGTAGCTGAAGCAGGAAAACAAGTAGCTTAAGCAAGCAAACAACTAGCTCAAGCACACAGGCAAGTAGCTCAAACAAAGCAGGTAGCTCAAGTACACGACTGAGTAGCTCAAGCACATAAGCAAGTAGCTCAAGCACATAGGAAACCAACTCAAGTAGACAAGTAGGTAGCTCAAGCACACAACCAAGTAGCTCAAGCACGTAAGCAAGTAGCTCAAGCAAGCAAACAACTAGCTCAAGCACACAATTTAGAATCTTTCACCATAATAATATTGGTTAGCTGATCATAAGCATTCACCCCCAATAATACTAAGAAGTAGGTTTATTAAATGTTAGTAAACCCATGGTCCATCATTAAGCTGATCGTAAAACTTCCTAATATCCTTGGTGGGTTCAACCATAAGAGAGTGTGGGGCACATGATCTGATGGGAAGCCTAGGATCCGCCATGCCAACTCTTGCCTTCTCTTTTATGATTTAGCCTCTTAGGTGTCACATCCCTTACATTGAGACTATGTTTGGTTATATATTTCAAATGCAATGTTAGGTGCAAATAACTGCTTTCATGTGATTATGACATTGGGAATGAATAGTTGATCTTTTATCGTAACTATAATGTTAACGAACTTTTAATTTTTCCAGTGAATTATTGTTCATGAGAAGTTGAATGTGATAATGAGATTATATTTATATATATATATGGAAATATATTTATAGACGTTGAGAATGATCTAACCACAATCCTCGTCAGTGGATGCAGGACTGTTGATGCCACGAGAGAAAAGGGAAAATATCGTCAGGGAGAGGGCACGGTTAACAATGGATCAATTTTATCATCAAACCTTGAGTCAGTGCAAGACAGTTGTGTCGACGTCATGACCTTGGCCATAAGTAATTTAATATAATAATTATTGCTAAATAAGTTAATTCAAATTATTAATTAATAATCTCCATTTGAAGTTGAGCGAACCAATTCTTAATTATATTTTAGGAAATTGCAATGGTTATTAAATATTAAATTAATAATAATAGATATAACTTTAATGCCATTGAACTAAATATGAAAATATAAGAAAGGCTTAAAAATTGAAAATGAATTAATTAAAAGATGAGAGTTGTCAGCGGTAGTCTTCCCGTCATCTTTCCTTCGAGCCTCTAGAAGAAACTGCCAAGATGGAAGCCAAGCAGTCGCAGGGGCTCTTGCAATTTTGGAACGGAGGTTTCTTGGAAGGATTCGCATTTAATCTGGAGGCCTTTCTTTTCATTCACTTCCTCTTCTCACCGCAACTACTCTGCCTTGACTTGTCATTTCTGCAAATACCATCGACTTCCATTATGAATCATAGTCGTTTATTCCTAAGATGGAAACCATCTGGTCTCAGCTTCATTTCCCTACTCACGTATACCCTGTCAAGTTATCCCATCTCTCTCTTTGTTCTTTCTATTTTTTTTTAAAAAACGATTTTTGGTGGCGGCAACCCTTGGTCTTACATTTGTCGGACATAGGTGAGAAATGAATTTGGAGTCCGAGCCTTCTGTACCATTCGCTTGGAGAATCCAGAGCGGGCTTCGTCAAGTTTTAAAGGTTAAATATCAGGCACGTAAAGTATTTCTGTTATGAAAACTTTGAATCTTTTGAATGAATTTAATAACGTGAATAATGTGATGAAATGGTATTCCCCGGGTTCTCAAACGAATGAAATATGGGAATTTGAGTAAGAAGAAGTTTGAATACGGTGAAATTATTAAAAGAAAAGTATATATATCTCAAAATGCCGTCCTTCCTCATGAAATGAAAGATAGACTGTAGATCATCTAACTACTGCTCTACCCTGTACAATTTATTCGAGTTAAAAATTTATCTTTCCTAATCTGATATCAAACAACAGTTATGGAGCTTTTATGTTCTTCTTCTTCTTAATCATCTGAACCTAGTCTTTTATGTTCCTGAGGTATCTCTGGCTATGCATGTCTGAAATAAACGGCAGGGTATAAGTTTAGTTCTGATTTTTGGGACAGTTGAAGAATTTCTGATGAACCCTCTCTTCTCCAAATCGAGATCTTTAACTGTCTTGTAAATGTTTATGAATTGAAAGAGCTAAATCTAAACTGAGAACAACTAGCACAGAGAACAGTTAAAGTATTCATCCTTGTTGAAAGAAGATTTATGCTTATGTATTCTTGTGGAAGATTCTGGCCGAACCCTTCTAGTCTCCTCATCTCTGTTCTCAATTTATCTAAGATAAGGTTCTATAGTCTTTCTTCTTAACATTGAACTTGGTCATTAGTAGAATTCTCAGCAAGATCATTCCTGTCCGAAATATAAGGCCATACGCTGATTTAAATCTGTATCTGGGTTCTATGGAATCTTTTGGTAATTTTTTTTCAAAGATCTTAATAGGTATAGATATGCCAAATTTCTTTTCCCTGAATTAGAAGCTGAACAAGTGCATACCTTTGTTCAAATGAGACTGCTTGGGGAATATTTATAATGAGAGTCTTGGAAATTCCCTTGTTGTATCAATCACTCTTTTCTCTTGCATAAACTTTAGAGTTTAGACATAACCCTAAACCAGAGGAAAAGAAAAATTAATCAGACCTGGCAATGTGAATTAGACCTTGTATTGCGATCAATTTGAGCAGAGAATAGTCAAGGTGATCTTCCGTGTTATGAGAAAGAATATGCTTAAGCTCTGAGCAAGATGAATTTTGGAAATATGAGTTAATATAAATGAAGGAATAAGACTTCTTAACCTCTCCTCATTAACTTGAGAGTAGCAGTTATTATTACTTAGAAAGGTTCAGTTAAGAGTTAAGTATATCTCTGTGTATGAACATCAAGGAGTCAACTTACCTTTAAATATGATGAAAGGCTTTTGGGGACCATGTTAGAATAATATAAATCTTGAAACAAGATATAATTTCAAACCAAGTTCTGGTAATATTAATCCTATGGTTAAGATATAACCTCGAACTAAAAGGAATTGATAAACAATCTTGCCAATGTAAAATTAGACTTTCATCTAAGTATTATCATACCGAGCAAGGATGCGTGCTGACGGCACAGTGATGCCACAAATAATTAATTAAAAATCCTTGGCCAAGGTAGATGCCCGTTTGGCAATGTCAGCTTCCATGGCCAGATATACTCTGATCAGGATGATTCTTCTGATAGGAGGTACCTATAGAGGAAGGATCGATCAGTAGTATAGGTTCATGGACATCAGGCTCAGAGACATGATGATAAATTGATCCATGTTGATTACCCTCGTGAAGGGCGGGTTCTTCAGTTGAAGAAACTCGGGAGACCAGTAGGTCTTGGTTGGGCGGTAAAGCCCCTGATGATAATTCTCTTTCTCTCGATAAAGATTTCCAAGTATGATAGTATGGAGACGATGTCAAATGGTTTTCTTCCTCTCTCGTAAATCCAGGTACATGCAATGGTAATTGAATTTCTATTTCATCTATGCCATGTATGCTATTCTCTATGTTAATGAACATTGTAAGATTCTCAGATACTTAGTGAGAGAGTTATTTGAATTTATTCAGCTATTATATTGTTTCATAGCTGTAGTAATTATACGTTATCTTCTGGAAGCAAAGAAAAGTAATTATTATTCATCTACAATTTCCTGTTAGACGTTTATAGTTAATAGTTTCTTTCCAGCTGAAAATGAAATTAAAAGTTAGTTGAGGAAGTGTATAATGTAACGACATCTGAATTGAATTCTCTTTTCCGTCTAGCTGCAAATGAAACCCTAGTTTGGCAGTTATTTAGTTATTGATTTGCCATGAACAGTTGGCGGGAAAACTGTTGAACGAATCATGTGAGCTGAAACTGAAAATTAAAAAGATAATTGCATGTCTGAGTTAGTTGGATCAATTTGGAAACCCTAGTTTCGAAAACAAGTTAGTTGTAGTTCAGCTGAAAGTTAGTTATCAGTTGAAAATTTTTAAACTGTAGTAAGGGAAGGCTGTTACATTAGGTTTGCTTAGTCCTCCCCTATTATAGAATGCATTGGTTCTCCCTTATAGGTCACATTGGTCCGACATTATAGAATGCTAGTCTTCCCTTATAGGACACATTGTCCTCCCTTATAGGTCGCAATGAATGCCATTATTGATCGCAATGACTGCCATTATCAGTCGCAATGATCGCCATTACCGGACACAATGTTTTCCATTATTGGTCGTAATAACCCCCATTATCGGTTGCAAGACCGCCATTATCGGTCGCAATGTCTACCATTATCGGTAGCAATGGCCACCATTATCGGTCACAATGGCCACCATTATCGGTCGCAATGTCTGCCATCATCAGTCGCAATGACCGCCATTATCGATCGCAATGTCCGCCATTATCGGTTGCAATGGCCGCCATTATAGGACACTTTGTGTCTCAACTCCTCTAGACCCAAGGGCAGTATCCTCGGATACCCTAGAGGCAAGTACCCCCTTGGCCCAAGTGGGCTCATCTTGTCCCCTCCTAGGTGGCATATCTAGAAGAGGTCTTCATTGCTATCTCCCTTTGGAATACTCTTGTAAGGTCCTTTTGATTGCATTTGTGCCCTGGTTCCCATACATTTCTTTTTCCCACTTGTCATAGGTTGCTGCTTCTTCAATTGCTTGCAAATGTTTTGAAATTTAGATTATTGTGTACAACTGTGAGGAGTCTCCAAAGTCTTGTATCCTCTTGTTTGACCTTTCTTCCACAGGATGGCAAGATTATGCTCTGATACCACTTGTAATGTCCCTTCTTGGGCTAACCCTAAATCTTGTCCTTGAATCACAAATATAGTGTAGTTAGGGCTGTAGCTTATCACTTAAATGCTTTACACAAGATAAATCTCGGCTTTAGGTTAGCTCAAATGTACTCTTGACACTATATTTTATTCTTCTCTCATCTGCTGCTCATCCAAGTTTATGACCAAAACTATATTGATTCTCCCCAATGATTATTCCAAATGACATCACACCTTAATTTGTTCGATCTGCAGAAACCTTATTATTTTTCCCAGTCACGATATATAATAATATTCTTGCTGCAGATAATATATATTCTTCCTATTCCCTCAATGATGATCATGGCTCCTAAGGGCATTTGGATCTGCTGTTCTGAAATGTATTTATATCCTAAACTTAATTGATGCCCATCCTCTTTATTCCTTATTATTGTTTATATCTTAATGCTTGCATAGGGAGATGTGTCCCTTCAAATAGTTATGTCCATCCAAATGGACAGGCCTCTTGACTAAGTGATCCACATTAGTTATGTTCGTGGAAATATTAATCGCTGCCTTTTAATGTATTGATTCTAATTAGTCACTGCTTTTTGGAGACATATGAAAGAACTGTTTTAATCGTTTCTTTTATTAAACTTCTTAATCTCTCCTTTATTGACTCATTAATGATTGCTTCTTATAGACATTGCTACATGTTAATGAGGTATGGGCATTATATATTTATTTAATAATAATTACACATAATATTTGTGTTTGATAATCAACACTTCAATTATAATATTATCAATTATAATAATATTGATAGTTTTAGATTCCCTTATATTTATTTTACTTTATTTTTTATTAGGTCTTCATATATTTTATTAATATTTTTAGTATCATATTATAATGATTATAATTGTAATAATATTTTAAATTGCTGATATTTATATTTATCTTTTTGATACTTATATTGTTATTCATTTCATTTATTTATTTTATATATTTATTTGCCTCTCAATGTTTGGTTATTATTTTTATATTTTCCATTTCGGGGACATGACATCCGGATAAATGGGGTCAAATGATATGATCATATTTGTGAAAGTGCTTAAAGGTGAACTTGAAGTGACAAAAGCAGTGCTTAGAGGCTTCGAATATGACCAAGGATGGAAAAAAATCCTCATGCCCACATGACCATGGGCTGATTTGTTACTCTCTTTTACACCACATATGATACAAGCTAAAGGAGAGGTCCGTTTTGAAAGGGATAAGAAGGAAAAGTCTAATTTTTGAAATGAAATAAAAATATATTCTCTTTCCCTTCATATGGGTCTAAGGAGGGGCCCACCTTTTTCCAAATCAAATAAAATGTTTTAGATTTAAAAGCAAATGATTTTCATCTTGTTAGCTTTTAATAAACATTAAAGGTAAGGTACATACTAACAATATACCCATACATAAGGCACTATTTTATAAATAGGCACATGGAGGGCATGTTTCCAACAAGGGTTCTTTCTCATTGGGGCAGACATTGGAACAAATTTATAATTGTAAACTACATTACAATAAGAGATAAATAGAAAATAAATTAGCATTTATGGTTGCTAGTTAAATTAAGATTAAAAAAATCAGCAAAAATTAAAAAAGAGTAAAGGTTTGCAGCTATAAAATAGATTTTTTTTACAAAAACTAGGGTATGTGTTGATGTAAACAGCCGCGGGCCTCTTACTTCCAGCCACGATTTTATCAAGCAATAAATTAAATATAGCTTATAGCTATTGGTGACGTCCTTTGTGAAAAAGCGCTTCACATAAATATTAAATTATTTTCATTTGTAATGGGCCGACTTATCCTTGATTCAAGAGACGCATTGTTTCATGTTGAGGCCGACACCCTTCTTGAAGAGGTGCGATCATGTATATATAGAAGGGTATGTTCATTCTTGTGATCATCGAATTGTTCATCAAGTCAAGTGCGAATATCTAAAGCAGAGTTCATTATTGCAGATCGAGATTATTCATCAAGGAAATCAAATTCATCATTCAAGGAGTTCGATTGGTTGCATCAAGAGTGGTGCTAATAATTTCGGCCTTGTGTTGGCCTATTGTAAAAGAGAATTACTTTCATTCCTCAATAATATAAGTGATATTATTGGCTGGGTTTTATCTCCCTCAAGTTGGAGGGTTTTCCCAAGGTATCTTGCTGTGTTATTGTGTTCATTTTTGTTTATTGCAAATCTGATCTTAAAATTCAACATGGTATCAGAGCGGGTCTAAGAAAAGATCCCATCAGATTTGGTCAAACAGAAACATAGTCTCTTGTGGCACAGTGTAGTTTTGGAGGCATCGATTCTTCTGAATATATGATTTTTTATGCATCAGAAATCTTTAGTGGAGACAGTTTCTTGCATATCGGCCAATATTTTGTATTGCCTATTTTTTGTATGAAGGCGACTTCTTCAAGTTTAGTGTATCGGCTTTTGCAGATGATGACATGATTTCTACAGGAGGAGAAAGCATTTTTTGGAGCAGTATATAGACAGTTTTGAAAGCTTTTGAGATTGTAAATCTTAGACATGTTTAGAAGGCATGGGAAAAGCTGTTGAGTCTGTGTGTGCAAGTGCCATGGAAAGAAAGTGATGGAGTTAATGCTATTTTTTGTGTTGACATATCTTCTGCAGTGCGGGTGAATGTCCTGTTGCTGTTCTAAGGGGTCTTGATGTGTGGGAGTCATGTTTTGTTAAAACTGATATGAGAATGTTATATATTTATTGTCACCTCGTTAGGCATGGGCAGTATGAAAGTGTGATTAACTTCTGGACTAGTTTTGCTTGATGTGAAGCCGTGACTTTCAAGATACTATTCCATTGCTTGTTTTGAGTTCTGGGTGTGCATAAATTCTCTAAGCTAACAAGGGTGTTGTATATAATCTATTTTGTTTCCATCTACGATGTGTGAAGCCCTTTGGAATTCATGGGTGTATGTCTTTTCTAAAGAAGTCTCGAGGAGTGCCTCTTAAAGGCTAGCATTAATCGGCTGCTATATCTTTTCCTGTAGAAGACAAAGGCTTGAATTTATTCAGAACTTTGATTAAGTGTGCGGTAAGGAGTTTTTGGAGCTGCAATCTCTGTTTACAAGCATAGGAAGCAAAAGGCCGCGTTTATGATGACTTATTTTCACTCTTTTGATTACTTAAACTGTTAAATCACATGAGTATGGGTGCGTTGATTCATAATGTGATCTCAAGATTTAAATGGAGTCTGTGGAGAAGGAACTGCTGTTTTTGTATGCTGTACTAAGCTGAGTCAACATTCAGGAACAAAATTAATACAGATCTCAGGAAAGTTTAGTGACCTGAAAAGTGTTTAAGTGCAACACTTAAGGAGAATCTGATTTCAACAAGATAAGTATTTTTTTGTTTATATTCTTGAAATTTGGGGTAAAATTCAGTTTGCTTAGTTCTGCAGATCTGACATCGTTTATTTGAATCGTGTGTGATTAGTAAGGATCGTGGGTTCTCTTGAATAGTGATCATTGTGATAAGATCCTTTGGAGATACCATTATTCATTGCAAGCTGTTTCATGCTAGTTGTAAAGATTTCTGAGTGTGTCTCTGAAATGAAAGGAGAACTGCAATTTCAATTGTGATTGGTTGGTCACATCGATATCATTCTCTATATGCATGGACCGTGAAAGAACCTTGATTCTTTGAGAAGTCTGGTTCTATATGCTGGCTGCATAATGTATCTAAGAAATCTGTGTTGAGCAGATTGTCTTTTGTTGTGCTGAGATTAGCACTTCCGAGAACAGTAAAGATGAAAGAAAGATATATCAAAATCAACAAAGATAAGTCCTATTATTTCTTTAATTGATCTTTCTAATGATATTTGCTACATGCTTCAGTTGTAGTTTGATTTCTTTTATATATATAAACTATTATTAATCCTTTTAAAATGCACCTTGGATTGAGAAGCAAAGATAAATAATGAATTAATTATCTGAATAACTTGAGAAGATAGTTTACAGGATGGAGAGAGATTTCAAGGCAGGAAGAGCTTGCGGTATCCTGTGAGGAAGTCTTAGCTTGCAACCATGAGATTGAGTTGGTGACATCTCTTGAGGACACAAGGTTGGGTCAGCCTTGGATGGAGAGTTTGCATCAACAAGAAGATTGAGAAAGATGAAGTCACTAAAAGAATCACTACAGATTGTCATTGTGATCAATCACTTCGAAGAGGAGGAAATGACATTCATTGGGAGTCAAATTCCGGGGATTCAAGGCTCGAGTTGTGAGCATGTCCTGGAATAGGATTAAGGTTCTGAGATCAGTCAATGAAGGGGAGTTCACTTCCAAAAGACTTCTTTGCAATCTCTGAGGCAGGGATCAAGAGGGAGTTCTGTGACTCGCTAAGAAGAAGTGAAGGTTGTAGTGTTGCAAGGATAGGTGCTAAATCCTTGAAAGACCTCTTCAGTAGTTGAGAACAAATTGCACAAGTCTATCATCTGGATTTGATATTGGTAGCTTCACAAACCTATTTAGATTAGAGTGATCTAGGATGAGGTCGAAGAGGATTGTCCTGAATTCTCTACAGAGGGCGCTGGAAAATCTTTTCTCCAAGGAAAACGTTGCAGACAATCTTGGATGAGGAGGTCAAAAGGTTGATGCAAGTACTTGGAGCTTCAGGGGAAAGTACACTATAGACATCTTGAAGAGATTAGGGATGATGGATTGAAAATCCATGTCTACACCGATGGAAACTAATTTGAAGAAGTTGAGAGAATCTGCAGCTAGTTCAGATCTGATGGATCCTGTTGTGACCTTTTCACACATCACCCCATTCAAAATGGGGACCCCCTAATTTTTGCTCCATTCGGGTCTTTTGGTTTGGTTTTTGTTTGGTTTTCTTGCTGTATCTCTTTTGCTCTGTTTGTCTTTCCGGGGGAGTGCCCATCTGAATTGAAATGTTGGCTAAGTTTGTGAAATTAGGGTTTTGAACCTTCAGGCCAGTTTGAGGTTAATTTAAGTGAGCAAATCAAGATCTAAGCTTGGCACTGCAATCAAAAGGCTTCTAGTAGGTTCCCAACAAAATTTCAATGAATTCTGACAACTTACTATTTTTAGTAAGTACTCAATTCGGGACATTTTCTCAACACTTTTGAAATTCTGATAGCTACATTGCATTCAAAACATCTTAAGCTACCTGCTTGCAAATTTTGAGCTGAATCTGACAACTTGCTATTTTTAGCAGTCTTGACTTCAGAAGCTATTTTTAGGGTTTGCATGTGTGCTTTTTCAGTGCATGTCTGGAGAATCTTTTTGGGTTTTTCGAGACCTTTGTGATGATATAACATGCAAGCCGAGATGATGACTTTTTGCAATTCAGGCTCTAGGAGCCATTTTTAGGGTTTGCATGTCTAATTTTTTAATGCATGTCAAACTATTCTTTATGGATTTTTCGAGAGCTTCACAACGATGTGACATGCAAGACAAGCTGATCATTTTTCAGGAACTTACTATTTTTAGCAAGTGCTCACATGCAGACCAATTTTATGGGTTTTTTGAGATCTCTTGGGCAATATGACATGCAAACATGTTCGACAGAGGATTGGTCACTTTTTCAGGCATTTACTATTTTTAACAGGATCACTCTAGCAGCTCCCCAGCACTTCAGTTTCACGAACAGGGCAACATGCTACAGAAACGGGGTCAAACGGATGTCATTTGAGGCACATGCAAGTCAGATTAGGGTTTCCAACTTCGGGACTCAAAATGAGGGGTAAAACGCCAAAATCTTTGAAAACTGATGTATCCCATCGCGATCAACATCCTTCAAGCAATCCATTGGTGAAATTTGAACGCAATCCAAGTACTAAGTTACCTCTAGAACTGGGCTATAAATAGCAGGTCAACACGAAGCACCAGTGTGAACAGGTCAAACAGGTTACGAGGATCCCATGGAGCAAATTCCAAGTCAATCAGGGTTGCAAAAATATGAAAATCAAGGGATTTACTAAAAATAGAAAGCTAGGGTGAACCAGTTGCAAAATTGGCTAAGTGTTCAGACAGGTTCAAAGTCATTAAGAAAAATGGAAGTATCACTTGTCATATGCGCCCCAGGCATCATGCAGGCCTGAAAACTTTATGAGGCATTGAAAATTCCTGAACCACCCCTCATATGCGCCCTTGATGGAGAAGGCTGAAGAAAAGTTTCTAAGGCATAAAAATTCCTTGACACACCCTCAAATGCGCCCAACTTGGAGGATGATGAAGAAAACGCCTAAGTGTTGAAAATGGAGGCACATGGGTCTAAATGCGCCCTCAACTGGCAGGACCCCCCTTGTAATGCGCCCTTGGCAAGGGAGGTGATTTAAAATTTTTCTAAGTATTGAAAATGGAAGTAGGGGGTCCCAAATGCGCCCATGTTGAGGAGAAGATGGTAAAAACTTTTTTTAGTCATAAATTGGAAGTAAGACCTATGAAATGCGCCCTAAATGAGGAGTTAACTTGCAAATTTTTCTAAGGCGTTGAACTGGAAGGACCTCCCAAATGCGCCCAAGGTTGTGGAGAAGAGTTGAAATATTTCTAAGTGTGAAATGGAAGCAACACCCCTTAAATGCGACCTTGGCAAGGAGGATGTCTTGAAGATTTTTCGAAATGTTTGAAAACGTCAGAGGACCCCCTAAATTGCGCCCATGGAGAAGAGGTTGGAGAAAGAAAAGTTTCTAATTGTTTGAAGTGGAGGTAGACCCCCCTAAATACGCCCTCAAGAGGAAGAGGATGGTAAAATTTTTTCTAAGCCATAAACTAGAAGCTAGACCCCTAAAATGCACCCAACTTAGAGAAGTTAGTCTAAAAAGTTTCTAAGGCATGAAAGTCAAATCATAAGGGTCCAAATGCGCCCATCATAGAGAGGAGATGAGAGATTTTGGCTAAGTCATGAAATATGAAGTTAGACCTCCCCAATGCGCCCTAGGAGAATCAAGGTGGCATGAAATTTGTTTAAGACGTGTAAAATGAAAACTCAGGGGGTGAAATGCGCCCAAGATAAGAATTTGGTTGAAAGAATTTTCTAAGGAAAAGATGACATGGAAGAAGGCCCTTCTAAATGCGCCCAAGGAGGAGTGAGGTGACATGAAAATCTTTCTAAGGCATGGGATATCAAGCACAGGCAAGGTGCTAAATGCACCCTTGAAAGGAGGTAGAAACATTTCTAAAGCATTGAAAATCAAACATGAAAGCACTAGGGGTGAAATGCGCCCTAAGAAGAAGAGATACAATAATTGTCCAAGGCAAAGAAAATGAAGTAGAGACAAGGCAATATGCGCCCTCAAGATGATTGGAGATGCACTGAAATATGAAGCACAGATGTCAAATGCGCCCACAATGAAAAGTTATGAAGGCGAAGTTGTGCTAGAGAAAAATGATAAACACTATTAGGTTCAAAGATCAATCAAACCTTGGAAGTCAGAACATGGAAATCAGGTAAGTGAAGAGATTTTATATTATAAAGTGTTTTGATTATCTTCTTTTTGTTTGTTTTGCAGGATAAACGTCGGGACCAAAGAGTGATGACTTGAGGTGATGGAACAGATACTCCAAGACAACGTTACAACCTTGGAAAAGGAAAAGTTACATGTTGAAGCTCCTCCATGATGTCTCATTTGCGCCCAAGCCACGAAGGGAGATGTTGGAAGAAATGGCTAAGTATTGAAATTTCTCCTTGAAGATCCAATATGCACCCAACTCGGGGAGGCAGGTGGCAAGGAAAAAATGGTCGAGTCCAAGACAAGAACATCCTTCGAGATCAGAATGGAAAAACAATGAAGGCCCAGGCATTAGAGATCATCCCCAAGCACTTCAAAGTTAAAGAATGACAACAGGATGGATTGAAGGACAAAGTTGAGGAATTCTTCTCAAGTGTGAAGTCCTTCTCCGGCGGTGATTCAGAAAATGTTCTACAACATACTTCGCGCAACCCGAGGTGCAATGACAGCAAGGGGGGAAATCATCATCAAACAGGAGAAAGAAGTAGCTGTCTTGGAAGTTTCAGATTGAGAATGTGCCTGCCATATCAGTTCAAGAAGTAGAAGCTGCGTCGGCCAAATTCATTGAATTTGCAATCATAGAGAAGAACAATGGGAACACATTTCTGGATGAGAGTCTTCTAGAAGGATAGTGGGCATTAATTGCTCATAGTGGTCAAAGGAAGAAAGTGGGAATCTTTGCTCATTTATTACCCCACTCCACTTTTGGTAGTTTTTAGGGCTGAATTTGTATTAGGGCATGTGGCTCAATCTGAGCCGTTCATTGTAATTCAATCTGAGCCGTACATTGGAATTGGCCAGCTATAAAAGGGGCATCCCCCCTCATTTGCAATTCATTAGAAGATAGAAGAGCAAAAGATAGAGAGACAGCTAGGAGATAGAGCATAGAGAAATAGCATAGATTGATAGCATAGATTGAAGAGGAAGGAAAGTTTTCCGTTGAAAGCTTTGTAAGAAGTTGTTGTGAACACTCTCATAATAAAAAGAGTTATCATTGCTTGATGGTTCCATCTTTTGTTGTGGGTAGCTAGCGAGGCTTCTCCGTCCTTCCAATTCACTTAGAATCGTAAAGTAGCTTAAAGTAAAGTAGATTTCATTTCATGCAAGTAGATGGTAGCTATGGGATGTGATGTTTAATTTGAGCAAGCTTCGCTTATCCATACCACTAGCGGGCTCACTGATGGTGGGTTTGCCTTGTGTGGTCAATTGGAATATTGTGGACCTAACTTCAATTTCGGTTTGAATGTTGGTATGCGTCGGTGTGATGGTATCTGCATGTTGAATCGTGATTTGAATATCTCTAGTTACTCCTTTGAAGATTGCACCGGTTCTGTGGAAGCTGTCCAAAGGGAGGCAAAGCGAAGCCTGCTTGAAGTTTGCAAAAGTTGATCTCCACGTCCCGCGCGTAGATTAGTCTATAGTATTTTTAATCCCTGCAGCCATTCAATTCAGTACATTTCTGGTTAGTTTAGGAACCTGTGCTTCATTGACCAATCTTTCGAAGATCGTAAAACCCCTTTCTCTTTGATCTCCTTGAGCTTCAGCTGAACAATTATGTAAGTTCCCCTTGAGATACCGGCAAATCACATCAAACCAACTGAGACTATCCACTGCATGAAGGAACCTTGGAGTTGAATGCATGATCTTTCTTGCAATCTTAGCATGTAGGAGATTTTGTTCAAGAGAGGATAGAGTAGCCGTTTGGAAACTTTATTCTGTGTTGGTGCGGTCATAAAAAACCCGTCAACAGGAATTGGCGCTAGAAGAGGGCTGAACGCAAACAACTAAGTAGTTGAACTCCATATTCTATCAAATTTTATTATCTGAGGAGACGATCTTAGAGACTCTTTTACCCTCCTCCAGCACGCCAATAGGAATTGGCGCTAGGAGGGCCTTAACGTCTATAGCATACAGTTACCTTGAAGTAGAAAGGGTTTCATCACAAAGAATTTTGTTGGAGGAAGGTATCATGAATCAAGATGGTGCTATCACATAAAGAAATATTTCCAGTGTTGCAGCCGAATTTAGGATTCAACGACGATCAAGAGGACATTCTTTCAGGATTGAACAATCTCGCGTGGCGAACGAAGAGGAGCTTTGCTTAGTATATGCGAACCTGCTTTGTGTTGGAGGAAGAAGAAGAAAAAGCTATTCGAATTCAAGTTGCTATTGAAAGAGATTTGCTTAATCAGAGATAGCCACTCGCTCCCGCACGCCGCCAATAGAAGAAGCAGCTACATCCTGGATCGTATCAGTTCATTTTCGCTAGACAAGCTTAAAAGAATCTTGAGGTCTACGCCCAGTTCATCTAAAGATTTTGTGGAGTTAGAGCTACCCGCGAGAGGGAGGAAGAAGAAAGAAGTCCGATCAAGCAAAGAAGTTCAATCAAGCGAAAAAGTTTCATCAAATGAAGAGGTTCAATCAAGCGAAGAAAGCGGAGAAGAAATTTCAAGTTTGTTCAAAACTCCACCTAGTGTTTCGGGGTTTGCTCAACCGAGATCAGTTCAAGCTACCGTTCCGGTGATTATCCAACAACCACCCGTCCAACTTGTTGTTCAACATCAGCAACCGATTCAAGCTACTGTACATCAACAATAGCCAATCCAAGCGATTGTATATCAGCGACGGCAACCAGTTCAAGCTATGGCTCAACCAGGAGGTCAACCGGCTCGAAATGGTGCTATGTGGTTGGTTACCAACCCATCTCCGCTAGAGTTTGCTGACTACCATGACATGCCAAAGAATCTTGAGAGTTTTTGCACTAAGTTCCATGTCAATGACGTGAATCGCGCTGCCGAGGACCATATCAAGATGTTTGAAGATCACTTACGCAACAGATAGATTGCATATGTAGATGTGGCTTGCAGACTGTTTCTGTATTCCCTAGGAGAGGAAGCTCATTATTGGTTTATTCACCTACCAGTTAGATCAATAAGGTCATGGGAGCAAATGAAAGATGCTTTCATAGGGAAATTTGGCATACCTATTACTCCTGTAAAGCTTTATCGTCAGTTTGTAGAAGTGAGAAGGCAAGACAGAGAGCCCATTCACGCATTCAACAACAGGTTTTAGAAGGCTCTCACAAGGTTGCGTGATCCCTACATTGTTGTTGATGCCCGGGAAAGCTACTACTCAGCCTTGGATCCTTTGACTGCGATGTTTGTGAGGCAAGCTCACCCTGCTCCCGCCAATATGAACCAAGCCTATGCTAAAGCTGTTGAAGTAAGCCAGAATATGGGGCAAAACATAACTGGGCCCTCACTATATACCAGCCTAATTGTGACGAACAATCAAATGCAAACACTCGGCTCAACATGGAATCAACAAGTTCCAGCGTTAAATCCAATTCCTCAACCGGATTACCAAGTACAAGCGCCATCTAATCAGTTAGTTCTCCACCTTGGGATGCCTTTGTCCCAAGCACAAGCAACACAGCTTGTTTATCTCCAGAGCACAGTGCCAAGAGTAAAAATCCAAGAGGAGAAAGATGAGATGAAAGATTTAGTGGAGCAAATGAAAAGGCTGTCAACTGAGGTGACTTACCTCATAAACCAGAACAATC
>VDFB02030580.1:0-19886 GCA_007258455.2 Sequoia sempervirens
CCTTCTCTTTTTCACAGGTGCATTCATATCACCAAGGGCATTCCCTCCTAGTTTAGAATCAGTCTCCATAATTGTGACATTTTCTTGTTGTTGCTCCTACTAGTGTTGATTTCCATAGAACTGTTCTTTATTCTCCTCTTCTCCCTTAGGTTCCCTTGTACCTTCCTTTGTAATATTTTATTTCCTGATCCTACCAGAACATTTGGGTGTAAGTATCTTTGATTCAACTTTCTTCTTCTCCTTTTTAATACCCTTTTTCTCTTTATGAACAATCCTCTTTCCTTTTGGATCCTCTTCCTCTAGTTTAGAGGGTGTGGAAGTAGTCGATACACTACTTTTCCTGCTTTTAGACTTTCGTGGCTTTGAAGAATAAGGTAACTTTTCTTTTTTGGATGGCCCAAACTTTGGCTCTTCAAGTTCTACATGTTCACTTTGGCTATGGGTAGGTGAGGCCAAATGCAAATTAGGAGGGTTTTCCTCTTCAGGCTCATTTTGGGGTTCATCTTGAATTCCTATATTTCTAGGCATTACCAACAAACTCTTGATGTTGTTACACTCATCGGCCCTAAAATCCTCTCACCTTACTTGTGGGTACTAAATTCTTAGGCTTCTTTTTATCAACAGGGTAACCAAGCAATGATGAGAGAGAAGTATCAGATTGTCTTCTTTGATAATCCAAAGCCATCCTTTTCAATAGGTGGTATAAGAAATTGGGTACATTGACTCTCTTGTTATGCCTAAGATGACTTAATAACTTGAAATGGACAGTATACAACAAAATTTGTCTCCCATCACATGTAATATATCTGACAATATAAGAAGCACACCTTGCCTATAACCAATGGAGAGACATTCTTTTTCGTGCCTTGTGATGAGGAATCTAGTACTTCCCCTCTTATGCAAAATTCCTCTCGAGTTGTGACTACATTAGACCGAGTTGGAAATTCTACTCCCGTCCTTAGCAATCTGATTACTTGAGCAATAGCGGTCTCCAAAGCATCCACAAAAAGTCCTTTTACCATAGCTTCATCGTACTGAAGAGTTTCTATAAATCTTCTTGTTAAATCATCACTATACTTTGTCAATTTTAGGAAATAGTTGAGCCATCTAACCCTTGTGAATATAGGAAGGATAGCTACATCCTCCAAAGTTTGTTGATGAGTTGTTGTCTCTCTCCTTATGACATCTCCTCTCATCTTAATTCTCTTTACTACTCAATATACCAAATCAACTCAAGAGTTCAACTCAATCTCCGCTTACCACCTTCAACTTCACTTATGACTTCAAAACCTTAGTTTCCAAATGTATACTTGCTACCACATGAGACTATAACTGCAAATCCCTCTTTAAATTTAGCTCTGATAGAAACCAAACTAAGGTTCATACAAATTCTATAGGGTTTCAAGTTTTTAATAAATGTAAAAATGGTAGTGGGTGAAAATAGCAATAAAAACGTAACTCTAGGCTTTGCATGTCATGATCACATTAATTCAATTCAAGGTGGAAAATTTGAAAAGTGTGGTGAAAAGATAGATTAAGCATACCCCCCCAACTTAATGTGTGAAGTGACCTCACTTCATGGTGGTGATTTGGAGGTGGTATAAATGTGAGTTGATGGAATTAAAGAATTTAATAATTTACATGCGTGCAATTGAAATAAAAGTGCATAGTAAGTTTAAAGAAAGCTTGCATAGTCATAATAGTTTACCTCAAGTACCTTCGTACGAAAATAATCGTCATTGGCACGTGAAAACTAAAAGAATATATGTGGTTATGGATTTGATGGGACATATATTAAATGCAAGGTAATAAGTATCTTGGATGGTGAGAAAATATGGTGAGATAGATGCAAGTTGGTGATATGACATTTGAAAGATTGGAAATGCACGCAGGCAATAAAATAATTATGTCGTGATATGTAGGATGAATGACAGGTATAATGGAAATGAATGTTGATAGCCTTGCAATAAATAGGGGGCCAAATGAATAAAATATTCTTTCCAGCCGTCGAACGTTGCTACGGGTGCTTGCAATGCCACGTCCCTATCAAAATGCAGGTAGTGTGAAGCTATAGGTCCCCTTGGCATCAAGTCCCTTATGAATATGGTGAATAGGTCTTGTGTAAAGATAGCGTAAGTATTACCATAACCATGCAGTGTGTGCATAAATATTGTGTTGTGTGTGCATGTGTTGTAAAACATGGAAAAATAGGTCTGGGTGACTCTAGGGGCTGAGTTGTGTAACTCAACCACTGGGTTACCAAATGTGCTTGGTATGTCCCTTAATACAGATTTAGGACTTTGTGAATCATATTTTCTTTCAAGCTCACTATGAGCTCCATATTGTTGTATGAGTGAAAAGATGAAGTCATCATGCTGAATTGGCTTCTTATATAACTTGAGTCTATGTCCATTGACAATAAGGGAGAACTGGGTTGCATCAATGGTATGTAGTTGCACTACTCCATTTGGGTAAACCTTACTAATTTCATAAGGGCCCAACCACCTAGACTGGAATTTGCCCTTGAAATCCTTATACCTTGAGTTGTACAACAAAGCCCAATCTCCTTCATTAAATTCTTTTATCTTGATAAACTGATCACGCTATTTCATGCCTTGTTGTTGCATCACCTCTATATGATGGACTACTTCCATGTGGATTTCAGGATGATATGGAGTAGATTTCTTGTGCCTGATTTGATATTCTTCTACCAATTTTGCAATTAGATCTTATGTGAATTGTGGTCCTTGATCAATCACTATTTCTTTGGGTACACCATATCTAGTGAAAATCTCCTCATATAAAATTTTTGCAACATTGTCATCTCTGGAAAATTGCAATGCTTTAACTTCAACCCATTTGGTTAAGTAATCAGTGCATACCAATATGTATTCTTTACTATTTGAGTTGGGAGAGATAGGTCCAATAAAATCTAGCCCCCATTTGTCAAAAGGAGCCAGAGCTAGCTAGGGTTGTAAAGGCATTTCATCACTTCTTGTGGGTCTTCCCATCTTCTGGAAGTAGTCACAACTTTTAGTATATTTAATAGAGTCCTTATGTAAGGTTGGGCAATAATATCCCGTTGTCAAATATATTGAAAGTTGTCCTTTTGGCTGAAAAATGTCCACCACAAGGTTCATCATGGCATGCTTTCAATATGTCAAACACTTCATTCTCCCTAATACACCTTCTTATAATATTATTTGGGTCATTTTAAAACAAAAATCCTGAAATCCATGAATAAGGGAAGCACTTATGAACCAACTTCCTTTTCTCTCTTGGAGAAAAGTAACTTGGAATCTATCCTGACACCAAATAGTTTGCTATGTCAACATACCATGGTGTGTTTACGTTTAGAGCAAATATATGCTCATTAGGGAAAGAATCATCAACTACTCCTTTTGATGATTGAGTAGGCAATCTAGACAGGAAATCAACAACCACATTAGCCCTTCTAGGATTTTCAACTATTGTTATGTCAAATTCTTGCAACAACAATAACCACCTTACAATTCTTCTACCTACCATTGGTTTTTTCATCAAGTACCTAATGGCTGTATGATCTATATGTATGAACACTTGATAACCAGTTATGTAATGTCTGAACTTGTTAATGGCATAGTCAACTGCAAGCATTTCTTTTTATGTCACAGTGTAGTTCAACTCTTCTTCTTGGAGGTTTTTGCTAATATAATAGATTGCATATTCCTTATTCCCTTCTTTCTGCCTTAGGACTGCTCCAATGGAAAATTCAGATGCATTGGTGTGGATGTGAAATGGAAATGTCCAGTTTGGGCCTCTTAGAACTGGTGCATGAGTTAAAGCTACCTTTAGTTTGTCAAATGAACTCTGACAACCTTCAGTCTAATCAAATTCAAAATCCTTTATCAACAAAATAAATAGAGGTGAAATGATCTTATTGAAATCCTAGATAAATTGCCTATAGTAACCTGCATGTCCTAGGAAACTTCATACCAAATTTTATTTTTGTGGTATAGGTAGGTTAGATATAATCTCAATCTTCTTTGGATCAACCCGTATGCCTTCACTAGATATAAAGTGTCATAACACAATGCCTTATGTCATCATCATGAAACACTTATCATTGTTGAGGGATAAATTATGCTCCTTACATCTTTTTAACACTTTCTCCAGGCTATTAAGAGCTTCCTCATAATTTTCACCATAAGTGGTGAAATCATCCATGTATATCTCCATGCAGTTGTGTGAAAAGTCAGAAAATATGTTGAGTACTGCTCTTTGAAAGGTATTTGGAGCATTGCACAAGCCAAAAGGTAAAAAAAAATATGTGTAAGTTCTCCAGGGGTAGGTAAATGTGGTCTTATCTTGATCTCCTGGTGCAATTTTGATATGGTTATAACCATTGAAACCATCAAGAAATGAAAAATATTTCTTTCCAGCCAAAGAATCAAGAACTTGGTCAATAAATGGTAGTGGAAAGTGTTCTTTTCTTGTGGAAGTATTTAATTCCCTGTAATAAACACAGACTCTTCGTTTCGCACCTTTCTTGGGAACTATAACCAATGGTGAAACCCATTCACTATATGAAATAGGGTATATAAAACTAGCATCTAAAAGCTTTTGCAGTTAACTTTTACTATATCTCTTAGAGCTAGATTCATGTGTATTTGTGGTTGTCTGATAGGTCTATAGACTTCATTAATATAAATCATGTGCATGCAGAGATCAGGATCAATGCCCCTCATATCATGGTAATCCCATGCATATGTAGTTGAGTGTGCCTACAACACTAATTGTAGAGAATTTTGTTGTTCCTCAGTTAGGGAATTATTAATATTTAACATCCTCCCTGGCATAGTTTCCAACTCCTTTGATAACTCTTGAACCGATGAGAGATCAAGCCTTGGTATGATTGGTAAACATTGTTGAGGGAGTAGTGAATGAAATAGTTGTGATATCTTTTATGTAGAATTAGTAGGTACAATAATTTGCAAGGGGTCTTGTAGGAATATGAGACAATCCTATTGTTTTGAGCTCCTACCATAGTCATTTTGGATTATATGAGCGATAAGCTTATCTTCATCTTGGTCATCCAATAAGGGATTGTGCTCAATAGTCATCAATGTCTGAAGAGAATAGCTATCTTCCTCCTCACCCAAATCGGGCCAAATGGAGTGCTCCATATTTGCATATGGCTGGGCAGGTGGATAAAGAACCAAGTTCTTTGTGATTGTCTCATTGGATATTATCATTTTACCAGATTTGCATCCTTTAAATGCATCGGTTGTTGCCAACCAAGGCCTGCCTAGGATGAGTGGGTAACCTACAAGGTTAACTTTAGGTTGCAATACTATGAAGTCTGTAGGGTATTCCCATGAATCCAATGCAATAACTATGTCTTCAATAATTCCCTCGAGTTTAACTGTGGATCTATCAACTAATTACAAGATAGTTTGTGTAGGCCTGAGGTTGACCAACTGAAGTAACTGCATTGTTTCTTTTGTCATGACATTGATGGCTGCCCCCAAGTCTATCAAAGTGTTTTTAATAAGAGTCCCATTGATCTTAATGTCCACAACTAGACTACCAGGGTCAGTATACTTAGGGATTATAATTTTCCTCAACATGATGTTTGCAAGATTCCCCAAAACATGAATTATTTGTGGATCTTTCCTCTTTCTACTTGGTTTCTTAAGACAAATATCTCTTACTGTCCTAGTGTAGATGGGAATGTCTTTGCTAGCTTGGATAAGTGGGATTTTGATGTTAAAATATTTCAACTTCCCTAAAAGGTCAGTCTCAACATGTGTGTGATGCTTTTGCAAAGCTAAGTGTTCAAGAAAAGGTGGCTTGGGATTTGAGGTAGTTTGGTGTACTTGATTTGCTCAGGCTCCAAAGATGGTTTATTAGAAGCCTCAACTATAGGTTCCTCATCCCCCATTTCTGTAATATGGGGGGATGAAGTCCCAACAAGTTGTTTTCCTAATTTGAGGTGGACATCACTCACCTCTACCCCATAAGTGGGGTACTGTATAGCTTTGTTAGTATAAGCCTGTTGAACAGGCTTAGTATTAGGGTTAGGTGCAGGTTGGGTGGGTATTCGTAATGATTTAGGTGGATAAGAATGAGGATTTGATGGAGGCATCAGAGCTTGTTGTTGAGTTGGAGGAGGTGGTAGTATAGGCTGCTGGTAATTCATATTGGGTTGTTGCCAATGTTGGCCTTTCTGCCATTGAGGTTGTCATTGATTTTGCTGGTTTGGCCATTGTGAATTATAATTAGAACCCTAAAATATTTGTTGTGGCCATGGGTTTGGTTGTTGGTTCCAATGTTTTTGGGCTTGTGGCCATTGTTGAAAATTATGCCACTAGTTCTGATTTGTTTTCCAGGGTTGGGTGTTCCAAGCAGAAAATTTTTGATTGCTAGAAGGGAAAGATTGATTAAAACTAAGGGGATTTGGTGGCATACCTTGTCTTTGCTGCCAATGCATCCTTTTTGCTATGTAGAATTTTTTTCCATCATCTCCTTCCATTGGCTAGAAATCTAGTTTCTCAACCTTTTCTTGCTATATACTGGCCACTCTTTTGCACTTACAGTTGGCCTTCCTCTGCCTACAGTTAGGACAATACTTAGCGAGCATGGATTCTGCTTCCTCCTGCTTCTTCTTGATGTGGAGTGTGTCCAAATATGTTGCTAGATGACTGATTATATCCTGCTTCATGTTAGACAATAAATTACTAATTTCAACCTTGGAAACCCCATTAGAGGACTTACTTGTGATGGATGACCTCTCCCCTCTTGGCTTCTTGGAAAGGGTCCTAGAATAATATTTACAAACTTTTAAAATGTCCTCAAATGGTCCCTATAGAAATGTCTCCTCCCCCAATAGGGTTGAGGGCATTCATATTGTCTTCATTAATCCCCCTTAAAAACACCAACTTAAGGGACTCCTCTGACAATTTATGCTAAGGTTTTTTCTTCAAAGCAAACTGAAATCTTTCTATATAATCTTCTAATGGCTCATCCTCTTTTTGAGACATTGAGAAGATGTCATCTCTCCTCTGGTCTAATCCTCTACAATAGCCATTGTAATTTTCCAAGAACTTAGTCTTCATGGTGTCCCAATCTGGGACAACATCCCTACCAAGCCCCATAAACCATCTGAGGTCAACATCCTTAAGAGTGGCTAGGAAGAGCTTGAGTCGGTGGGAATCAATAGTGCAATCATAACTTCTACACAAAACATCAAACTCAAAGAGAAAGGTATTTGGGTCCTCAATTACCAAGCCATAAAATATTGGTAATGTTGATGGTGGAATATTTTTCAGCACAATAGCTTTGGCTTGGTCAGCAATGGGGAACTCAAAGGTACCAGGCTCTGGTGGATCAGGATCTGCCATTGTTCAAAGGTCCCTTCAGAATTTGTGGAAGATGATGATGATGATGAAGATGGAATGGTAGTGTTCACTCTCTCAACAATCTCTATAGTATATTCAACAAAATCACCAATATCTTCTCTATCTTGAGTGTCTGAAGGGAGGAATCTTCCTTGGTTATCTCTCTGCCTCCACATACAGTAGATTTTTTTTTGTATGGCAACGAATCTACACAATGTTAGTAGCTTGGTGTTGAAAAAAGTGATTTCTAATAGTCCTAATGCTTGGAAAGGGAAACCTAGCTATGAAAATTATAAAAAATAGGTCTATGAAGATAACACCATCCCCGACAATGGCACCAAAAATGTAGAGTCTAAGCTAATGTTTTGTAAACTTGGTGAAGGTCACTTAATTTAGAAGGTCAACTAACTGAACAATCCATTTGACACTGCTTAAGACTACATTAAATCATCAACCAAGGTGCGTAAGCTTATGATGGTGCACCATTATATATGCCTTCATGGACTCAAGCTACCTAATTTATCCTTCTAAAGTTATTCTAGTTGTTGGAAATTCACAAAAAATTGTAAAACAGTAAAAGTATAACTAAAACTTAGTTGCTACGGGTACCTACAGTAAAGGTTGTAATTGAACTATTATCAATAAAAAGATACTATGTGAACTGAAAACTTGATTAAGATTACTAACTCAACTAAACTATCCTCTAGAGTATTACTAATAATTACTACATGCATGTTCCTAAGCATTCACTTGTAATGAGCAAGAAATGAAATCTTAGTTATCTAGCACACAATTCATGAACAATGGTAAACTAATATTAAATATGAACATAAATGAATAACTGAAAGATGAAGTGAAGAATAATACCTTGAGTTCCCTACTCAATTAACTATTCCCACTTAACTGAACTCAATCTAACAAATAGATTTCATGCAACTCATGAATTGATCTCCATTTATTGAATAAGATGAAAAATTACAAAACACTCTTACACAAACTAGATTTAACCATTATGTAGATTCATGTTTCAACTGGAAATAAAAGATAGTATAAATTATGAACAATCAAGTAACTAAACTACAAACTCAACCATCAGTTATATACAAAAGGAGGGAGTCCTTATTGAAAGCAACAACTTAAACTAAAATCATTAATTCCACTTCTAGATATCTAGAGTGTGGATTCAAGATTTGGAATTATTCAACCTATAACTGAAAAGAAAGAGAACCATATCAAACTAGAACTCTGTCAAAACAAATTGCATTCAATCATACGTCCATTTGTCAAAGTTCCATATTAGAAAAGACCTCTTCTTCAATATTTATTAACTATTTATGATAAGGCGTGTTCTATCTTCATTAGATGCCTTCGACCAATAACCACCATGTTCAATTGCTTCTGCAGCATCCCTTGTTCTGTATTCAATGCCCCTTTTGCTGCGGGTTCATCTCGCAATGACTATGCATCATGGTTCCTCTTTTTGCTGCAAACAAGTTAGTTTCACAAAATATGTACACAAGGATAACCACCATAATTAAACATAACTTTCCATCAACATTTCCATGCATATATTCATATTAACCATTTAATGCTAATATATTAAACCATAATTCCATCACCATGCTTTTGGGCCTTAAGTTTGTATAATGGATACAAAAAGGATAATCTAATATTGAATATTGTTAGGAAGTGTGTTTAAAAGTATCATAAAGTCTAATAAAACCAACAAAAAATAAACTATTATCTAGGCCTATCAATATCAGTGAGAGAGCCATTCTAGAATGTATCCCTTCCTTGGTGACTGCTAATATGAATGAACAAATCAATGCCCCTATCTCTCTAGAGGAGCTTCAAGCCATGATTTTCTAGATAAAAAAGGTAAGGCTCTTGGACCAGATGGTTTTCCAATTGAGTTTTATTAGGAAATTTTGGAAATATTAAATGTGGATCTATTAGATGTGGCTAGGGAATTCTAAAATAGTAAGCAAATTTTGAAGGCCATTAATGCTACCTTTTTGGATCTAACCCCTAAAAAATAAGGAGCATATTCCTTGGACCCGTTCCATCCCATACCTCTGTGCAATGTAACTTATAATATTATCACTACCATTATTGCTCTAAATGGATTGATTGGGTGATGAGTTGTGTTTTTACGCCTTCCTTTTTTGTGCTAATCAATGCCATCCCTTCAACAACCTTCTCTGCCTCAAGGGATCTTAGACAAGGAGATCCTCTTTTTCCTTATTTATTTCTCTTAATGGTTGAAGGTCTAGGTAGGTTATTGAAGCAATTTCAAGTTTGTGGTCTTCTTCAAGGTTGTTCTTGAGCAAGTAATATTGGCTCTCAAACTCATCTCCAATTTTTGATGACACGGTTTTGTTAGGAGTAGATAAGGTAGAAGATGCATTGAACTTTAGAAAGGTACTAGATATTTACCTCTCTTCTTTAGGTCAGAAAATCAATGAAGATAAATCTAACATTTTCTTCTTCAACACGCCTTTGGTCATTCAACATAGAATTGTTGACATTATTCACTTTCAAATTGGGGTCTTTCCAATTGAGTATTTGGGGATTCCTCTTTCCACTGGTAGTAGGGAAAGAATCCACTAGAAGAAAATCCTAGATAGATTTCACCTGAGAGTTAGTCACTGGACTCTTCATTGTCTTTCTTTTGCAGGATGGCTAACTCTTCTAAAATTCATCCTACATTCTCTCCCCATTTATTGGTTTTCAATCTTAACGGCCCCCAAGTTCTTTCTCAAAGAATTAGATGCTCTCTCTCAAAAGTGCTTATGGGTTGGGAATCTAGAAAATAAAAAATGGAGCTTGGCTAATTGGGATTTAGTTTGCAATCCCAAGGAGATGGGAGGCCTTGGCATCTACAATTCATAACTTAATTTCTGGGCCTTAGCCCCTAAAATATATTGGAGGTGGTGTAAAAACTCAAATCAACCTTGGACATAGATTTTGAATTATAAGTATTTAGGAGGGGGAGTTGTAATAGTTGACATCTCTTGGATGGTGCTCATAGGGGTTGGTTCCACAATATGGAATACTCTAAAAAAGGGAGCATCACTTATTAAGCAAGGTCTCTTCTAGATTATTAAATATGGAGATAATGCCTTGTTTTGGGAGGACTCTTGGGATAACCGTCCCTCCATAATTTTTTCTTATCATCAACTTTAACATTTATGTAATATTTTTCAGGAGGCTAGATGGACCAAAGTGGAAAATTATAAGTACTTTGTTCCCCTTTGGGATTACTCTTTTCACCATTGGAAACAACCCTACAAATGGTCAAAGGGAGGAGATAGGGAAGATCATGAAGATTTAGCTTCCATCTTGGTGGATTGCCCCTGCTCTTTCTCAAGGAGTCTTGATGACCTTGCATGGGGTTTGGATTCAAAAGGATCCTACTCTGTTGCTTTTGGTTATCAAGCTCTTAAATTTAAAAATTGGGAGTACGTGATTCCCTTGGTGGAAGAGAATCTAGAACAAAGTGAGATGGCCCAAATGCATTTTCTTCCTTTGGTTATTATTTCACTATAAATACCTAACTTGGGAATATATTATGAAGCATGGATAATTTATGGACCATTTTTATGCTCTTTATGGAAAATAAATGAGGAAGCATGAATCACTTGTTCTTATTTTCTCCCTTTTCTAAGGGAATATGACACCTATTGGGGAATCTATGGAATAGACTGGATATTCAACCAACTTCTTTGATTGATCTTTTGGAATAGAATTGGACATCCTGCGAGCTCTGCTTCATTCCTCTGTGCTACTTGGGACATTGGTCCCTCCTTTATTCTCTTGCAAATATGGTTAAAGAGAAATCATTTAATCTTCCAGGAGTGTCAAAGCCAAGTCCCACAAATTTGGCTGAAAATCAAGAGGATGCTTAAGGAGACCATTGAGGTTAAATTTTGTTTGGTCAAGCTTTTGGACCTATCCCTATCTGCTCCTCCCTTGAGTAGATTTAATTCCAGGGATCAATTGTTAGGAGCTCAGAGATACTTTCATATAGTCATTTTATGTTTTAAAAGACTTGTTTATTTTATTAATTAACATGACTGGTGGTAGACTATAGACTAATATATTTACTTGCTTTGCTTTATGTTTGGCTAATTTGGTAGATATATTTGAGATAATGCTTTATATTAAATGCATTGCTTTTATGATGATATTGATGAGTTAATTATGTTGTTTTAATCTTTTACTGTCATAATTGGTATCCTATTCTTAAGGATTTTATTTAGGGTATTTAAAAGACTAATGATTGATGATAAAGTTAAACTCCCTGTTTAATCAAATGAAGACAATTGTGCCACTGATCGACCCAATTGGATGATGAATCACTAAAGTTTCAAATCAACTTCTTTTAGTCAATTTAGGAACTTCTAGTCCCAGCGTCGTTGATCTGGCATTTCTCTCTCTGTCTATTCTCAGTCCTGTTTTAGTTCTATTTTAGTCTTTAGTTTAGACGCCTTGAATCTTGGCAGTTAACGCCATGTTTTGAATTCAATAAGTATATAGTTATAAATATCCATGTTTAGGTTTTAGAAAGGAGTTAGATAATTTTTTACTAGAATCTTGTAATGGTTGCAATACTCTGTTCTGCATCCCTATTTTGATCAATTTGAATGAAGATAAGAAGTTAACTCGAATCACTGTGTTAAGAGATCTCATCAGAGGAAGAGCAGGGCCCGTTCAATCAAAGGAATTGATCTTGTGTGGTATTTTTCTACGTTTATTTTATTTTTGTTCATTAATATTTAAATCTAGAATGTTAAGTTGTTTGAATCATTTTCAGTTCATTGGATGTTATAATTTAGAATGTTAATTCTGTTTGAATCATTTTTAGCAACTGTGTTTAAATTGCTTTTAAGTTTATTTCATCATGGTTAGAATGGTTTGTTAGATTAGTTGTAAAGTTTATTGAGTTAATCAGGTTTAGATGTTGTTTGTAGGAATTAAGTTTGTTAATTATTTGTTGAGTTTGATTGAAGCAATGATGGGAACTTATGGAAAGATGAAACTAAAATTTGTTTGGAATCTATTCATGGAAATTATTATTTATGTTCTCTAGATTAATCATTATTTCTTGCAATTTATTTTTGTTCTTTAAAATAGCATTTATTTTCCAACAAATCTTAAGATAGATTTCTTTTGAAGTAAATTAGAATTAAATTTGGATTTCAAATTCTAGATTAATAATTAAAGTAAATGTTAGTCTTTTCCATGAATCGGTCTCAATCAAGTCAAATGAAGCCAAAAATAAGTCAACAAAACTTTAAATTAGGAAATAAGATAGAATTGATCCTTAGGAATTAGTCGTTGAAGTTCAGCTCCTAAGAGCTCCTGAAGGAGCCAAACTGACACCTGAAGTCACTATTTATAGTGCAAAAGCCCCCAAAAAAAATTGTGACAAGCATCCTTATCACATATAGCTCTGAGACACACCCGGTTCTATAATTAATTGACTAAATGATGCAAGTTGTGACATCAACGACCTTGCCCATCATTTTTGGTGCCGTTGGCAAGGAATAAAAGATTTGGCTATTAAGTGTGAAGCCTTGGTGTTGATAAGGAAGATAGACTTGAATTGTGGATGAGATGAAATAGAGACCATCTAGGGAGGTTTCTTCCATGAAACATTGATTTTCGAAGAAATATTGATTTTGATCAGGAACAGGATATTCAACAACATCAGATCGAAAATCAAGAGGATTATCAAGACCATCAGATCAAAAATCAAGAAGAGACTATAGATCCATTTCAAGAAGAAGAAATAGGTGACCAACCAGTACGTCCTCCAACAAATAGGACCTTTTCATATCCTATAAATCCTGAAAGACAGATTGGTGAGCCTCCTATGAAGAATATTTCACCCTTGGTTTTACCTACCTTTAGGGGAAAAACTTCAAAAGATCCTAATCAATTCCTTTTTGAGTTCAAAGTTTTATGCCAGACCTATGATTACACAAATGATAAGCAGAAGTTGAAGTTATTTCCTTCTACCTTGAAAGATTCAACTTTATGATGGTTCATGGGTTTAGGTGTAGGAATAATTGGAACCTGGCAACAAATGGAAAGCGAGTTCTTGGATAAATACCAAGATTACTGTCGAGTAAGGGATAGGAAGAAGGAATTATTTTGAATAAGACAAATGGAAGATGAAAGTTTAGAAGATTATGCTAATAGATTCCAGTTTGTGCACCAGAGGTGTACTAATGGGTTGGATGGTGAAATTAGTAAGACAATTTTCCTAAGAGGACTTGATGATGAATCAAGAGAGTCTTTGAATCTTATGGGGATAAGGAGACATTAATAATCTTTCCTTGGATGATATTGTTGAGATATGTAGAAACTACTCTAGAACTGGGGTAGGAACTATAAACTCTAGAAGAAACAAGGCTCATACTACTGATGTGTCAGAATTAATGGAGGAATTAGCAAACATGAAAACTGATTTACTTCTTCATCTCAACATGCAAGGAGATAAGAAGAACATTGAACCTTTGTCTATTTATTGTTCCAAGTGTAGTGGGGAACACCTTTTAAGAGAATATCCATTGAATCAAGCTGATATATGTGAAAGTTGTGAGAAACAACACTCAATAAGTTCCTATAATATTTTGGTTGGGATTAAGAGCAATCTAAAGAAACCACCTATGGTAGAGGGAGAGCTTAATTATGTTGGCCAGAGACCTCAAAACATAGGGTATAATGCTAATCAAAGGCAGTATGGTTCTACATCTAACTGGAATCAAAACCCTTGGAAAAACCAGAACCAATGGATCCCTCCATATCAACCACAACCACCACCTACATATTGGGGTCAACCTGAATGGATGAATCCTCAATGGAACTAGTCACAATGGAAAGCTAATCAACAGCCGCAGTGGTAGTCAAATCAAATATCATGGCAACAAAATCAAACGTAGTTCCAACCATGGAAAAATTAGGGACAAACATCTCCAACAATAAATGCCCCTAATCCTACTAATGACCAAGTAAACCAACCTCAATTGCCAACTCAACCAGTTGCAAATTTGAGAAATACCTGTAATGATGCAAATCCCCCTAATTTGAACGTGATTGATGCTAATGATATTCAATTGAGAAATCAAACTGTTCAATCTACACTAGTAGAAAAAGTTCAAGAAGGTGGGAAGATAACGAGAATTCAACAGAAAAACAAAACTTTGAGGAAGAACAAAACGTCAATCATGCACCTTATCCTGAAAGATTGAAGGAAGAAAAAGTCACTCCTGAAATCTCCCAACCCAGTTACATGAATGTTGTTGATTCTCAACTTCTTTGTGAGTTGAAGAAGATAAACATTGAAATACCATTGTTACAAGCCATTAAAGACATACCAAAGATAAATCAATTGGTAAAATCCCTTTGCATGAAAACTCTAGGGAGAAAGAAGAAATTACCTCCCACAATACAAGTAGGGACAAAACTAACTAATGTATTATTAGGAAGATTGCTTCCTCAAAAATATAATGATCTTGGTAGTCCTGTAATAACCTTGAGCATTAATGGAATAGAGATATCCAATGTTCTAATTGATCTGGGAGCTGCCATAAATGTTATCACATCTGATATTGTTGAAATGTTAGGAATGACAACTATTCATCCAACAACAATTGTTTTATAGTTAGTCGACCAATCTACTACCAAACCTGAAGGTATCATAGAAGAAATCATGGTCACCATTGACACATGGGATTATCCAATTGACTTTTCGGTTCTTAAAGCTAGAAAGAAAGATTTTGGTTATCCAATCATCTTAGGCAAACCATGGTTAACCACTGTTGCTGCCTTAATAGATTGTAGATTTGGAAGTATGATAATTTCAAATGGTTAGAAACAAAAAGAATTGTCACTCTATCCATCAACACAACCATCAATTCGACCAAACACTCAACTTTGGGTGGATGAGGATATAGAATCAGAAGGTGATGACATTGTAGAGTTAGCTATGGTTACTTTGGTTAAACATATTGAAGAATGTGAAGAACAAGAGTTTACTTCTGAAGACATTAATCCAATTGAGAAAGGAAAATTTCAATACATTGCATCAACAACACTCTTGTCCTTTGAATACACTAGTTGAAAATTCCCTAGATTCTAAAAATGGAACTAAAGAAATTAAAGTAGTTGGAGATAAACCTCTCAACATTAATTCATCTTTATCCTCGACACAAGAAAAAGAATTGAAGGAAACTTTAGAAAAAAACACTGAAGCATTTGCTTGGGAGTATATGGATATGAGAGGAATTCATCCTTCAATTTGTAGTCATCACATTTACACAGAATATGTAAGACCAATCAAACAAGGTCAAAGGAAAATTTATCTTGTTCTTCGTGACATTGTTAAAAAGGAAATAGAAAAGCTACTCAAAGTAGGGTTCATTTACCAAATATCTGATAGTCAGTGGGTTTCTCCATTGGTTATTGTCCCCAAGAAAAATGGTAAATGTCTTGTGTGCATGGATTATAGAGAATTGAATAAAGCCACAAAGAAGGATCATTTTCCATTGCCATTCATTGATCGAGTACTTGATAACCTAGCAGGGAACAATTATTTCTCTTTTCTTGATGGCTTTAGTGAATACAATCAAATCCAAGTAGCTCCTAAAGATCAAGATAAAACTACTTTTACCTATCCTTGGGGTACATACGCTTATACAGTTTTACCATTTAGACTGTGTAATGCGCCAACCACTTTTCAAAGAGTAGTCCTTGCTATCTTTGTAGATTTCACCACTTTGTGTGTTGAAGTATGTATGGATGAATTTACAGTTCATGCAAAAACATTTGAGGAAGCCCTTAAAAACTTAGAAAATGTTTTTCAATGATGTAAAGATCACAAGTTGTCCTTAAATCATGAAAAAAATCCAATTATGATGACAAAGGGTATTGTTCTGGGACATCACATCTCAAAAGAGGGGATAAAATTTGATCCCAAGAAAGTTGAGATCATACAAAACATTGAAATCCCTAAGAACCAAACTAGTGTTTGAAGTTTTCTTGGGCATGCTAGATATTACAGAAGATTTATAGAAGGATTTAGTAAAATTGCTTGACCGTTGTTAACATTGCTCAAGAAATTAGAGGAGTTTGTATGGACTGAAGATTGTCAAAAATCTTTTGAGACAATTAAAATAGCTTTAACAACTTCTCCAATTATCAAAGGATATATTTGGGGAGAACCATTTCACATACATCCTTATGCATCCAATTTGGCTATTGGAGTAGTATTAGGACAAAAACATGACAATGATTTCATGCATGCAATCTATTATGTTAGCAAAAATCTAAATCATGCTAAAAGAAATTATTCAACAACAGAAAAAGAATTTTTAGTTGTAGTATATGCAATTAAAAAATTCAGGCATTATATTACAGGTTACAAAGTTTACGTACATACAGACCATGCTACAATTAGATATTTGATGAACAAGGTTTTAGTGGGTGGATGCATTATTAGATGGTTATTGTTGTTGCAGGAATTCGATGTGACTATCATAGATAAGCCTGGAAAGGATAATGTTGTTGTTGACTTCCTTTCTAGAATTGTTTTGTAGGATGATCAAGAACCAATGGATGACACATTTCCAGATGAACATTTATTTGCAATATCAATTCATCCACCATGGTTTGTTGATCTGGAAAATTACCTTGTAGCAGGGAAGTGTCCAAATCACTTCAGTCATAAACAAAAAAGAAGGTTAATTCATGAAAGTTCTAGATTTCAGTGGATTAATGGTCTTTTATTTAAAATGTGCCCTAATCATGTTCTTCACAAATGTGTAGCTGAGTTGGATGTCTATGATGTAGTACACGCCTGCCATCATGAGTCAGAAGGAGGACACTATTCGGTGGTAAGAACAGTTCATAAGATCTTAGGAGTTGGTTACTATTGGCTATCAATGACAAAGGATGTTACATTCTTTGTTAAGCACTGTGATGAATGTCAGTGGATGGGAAGACCCACCCCAACAATGGAGATGCCATTTCAGCCACAAATAGCTTTGGAACCATTTGAAAAATGGGGAATTGATTTTGTGGGACATATTGATCCACCTTCTAAAGGGAAACATTATATACTTGTTTGTATTGATTTTGCAACAAAATGGGTTGAGGTGAAAGCATTGCCAATAGCAAGAGAGGATAAAGTTGCAGATTTTATGTACAAGCAAATTATTCAAAGATTTGGTACACTAAGTGAAATTATTTCAGACCAAGGACCACAGTTTGTATCAGTAATGATGGAAGCCTTTTTGCAAGGATATCAAATGACCCATAGGAAATCTTCGCCATATCATCCTCAGGGGAATGGACAAGTTGAAGTCACTAAGCGAGAATTGGAGAATATCTTGGCAAAGACTGTTTCGTTAAGGAAAACAAACTAGGAAGAGAGGTTAGATGAGGCAGTATGGGCTTATAATACAACATGGAAAACAACAACTGGATTTTCTCCATATGAACTTGTGTATGGGAAAAAACCAGTCATGCCTATAGAATTTGAATTAAGAACATTGAAAACAATAGTAGAAGTTGGAATTGATTTACCAGAGTCTGAGAAAAGTATAGTTTTGTAGCTCAACAGACTTGATGAGATGAGAATGGAGGCTCTTCAACATATAGAGGTAATCCATAAGCAAAGGAAGGAATGGCACGATAAGTATATTGTGTCCTGGCAGTTCAAAGAAGGAGATTGGGCATTATTATTTGACTCCAAATTTGAAGAGTTTAAAGGGAAATTCCATACAAGATGGTTAGGACCCTATGAGGTAGATCAAGTATTTGAAAATGGAGTTGTTCAATTAGTACCAATTGATGGAGAAAAGAGAGTTATGCTAGTTAATGGTTATCGATTGAAAACATATCATAAGACAACATCAAAGGAGGAATTTTTAGATGATCTGCAACACAAAATTGAACATTTTCTCATGGAAGATATCTCTTCCATGAGAGAAGATCTTTGAACCTTCGAAGAAGGAATGAATAAACAAGGTAAATTGAAAACCAACAAATGGTGGTTTACCTTGGGAAAAATGAAAGTAAATTGAAAACTAGTAAATGGCAGTTTGCTTTCAAAAAAAAAAAAGATGAATGAAAACCAACAATGGCAGTCTATTTGAGTTAACTACGAGTAGCTCCTAAAAGCTCTTGAAGATCCTGAAGACTCTGAAGACTCAAAATGGCTTGATAGCTTCTGAAGAATCCTGAAGCTCATGAACTCCTAAAGGCTCCTGAAGGCTCCTGAAGACTCCTAAAGATCTCAAAGGCTTGCAATAAATAAAGGTGAGCATTTAATGTGAATATTATTCTCGAAATATTATTTTCTAAGGTAGTTAAACTAATGTAAAATAGGTAAATATTTATGAGTTTAGAAATCTCTACCATATTGTTATTAATAACTATAATTCATGTCTTTTAATCATTTCAAAAAGTGGTGTTTGCCTACGGAATGGGATTCTAATCTGACGTACTACTGGCAAACTTGTAATATGCAGAACATAGGATAAAATAGTAAACGGAAAGATATCATAGTAAAATGCCAAAAGCTTTATTCATTCTCAAGAATATCATGTACAAAGAGTATCACAATGCTTACAGTATAACCATCGGCAACAAAAGACTCATTCATCATTATCTCCCGACTACACCCACCTGACTACATATAACGCTCGGCGGTGGTTAGATAACCAACCGACATGACGTTTCATAACAACATTACATTAACATTAATCTGAACATGTTTTCCCGAAAGTACATGACATTACATGACATTATTATTCTTTACTAACTATTGTTTTATTTGACAATTGGCCTACTACGACCGAGGCCGACTACGACCGACAACAAAGTAAAATATTCGACTAACATCATCCCCCCCAAAAAGAAAGTCGTCTTCCAGATGACATACATACAATAAGATAAGATTACTGAGAAGTAGGGGGAAGGGAGTGCGTCCCTGGATGCACAGATGACGTCGGAGTGGTGGAAGAATGCTCTGCTCTCAGGCACCTCAGCTCCTCCGTACGTGTGCGAAGCTGCCGATCTGCCAGGATCTCCCTCTCCCTCGTCGCCTTTACCATCCGGGCTGCCTCCATCAGTTGGCTCTTTTCCTGCTCTGCTTCTGCATTCTTGGCCGCCAATTCTACCTGTTTTGCAGCCAACTGATCCTCCAACGCTTTCATTCGCTGCTGCCATGCTGCCTCTTTCTGCTGTGCCTCCTCCTCCAAGGCTGCCACCCGAGGCTCCAAGATGTCCAATCGGGCTCCCCTGTCACTGGCAAGCTGAGATTGTTTAGTCAAGTTATCCTGAATACTCTTGATGGTCGCAGCAGACTCATCCTTGACCCGCTGAAGAAGTCTATAGGCATCCACTCGGCAAGATACTGCTACATCGGTGGAAAATCTTTGGCGCTTCATCAGAAGAAAAACATCTCGGAAGGCAAGCTCGATGTAGTATAAACTC
>VDFB02030581.1:0-12315 GCA_007258455.2 Sequoia sempervirens
TGAGAGTGTCTATGGAAAAAATCATCATTTATGGTTTGAACTGGGATTTGCAAGGCACCATTGAGGATGGGTCTGATATGGTAGACCTAGTTTCTACTGAGTTGATAGAGAATCGCCCTATTCCTGCCATGGATTGGAGCAATAAAGAAAAGGAAACTATTGAAGCAAGGACCTCTGATGTTTTGGCTAGGACACAGGAATGGGTGACCAAGAAGAGGACATATCAGTCTCATCCTCTAATCAAGTCACATAATACTCAACCTTCTAGGAGCACCGCCCAATCTTCTCCAAATGTGAGAACAGTTGGCACCACTTCGCAGTCATTTCCTTCAAGATCTCAGGGAGATGGTGATGACAATCCGCCTAACAAAAATATGTTTCAACAGACATGTGGAGAAGATATTATTGACCTACCCAATCTAGAAAAGGAAAAAGAGGGTGGAGAAGAAGGGGATTTAGAAAATATTGGCATTAACTCTTCTCCTTCTCAAGATGAGTCACCTACTAGGGAGGTAAGTGTGTCACAGAAGTCAATAATTGCTCCACTCACATCAGAGAACACACCAGTGAACACTCCTCCTACACAGAGAACATTATTTGAGTCTTCAAGCTCTAAGGAAACTAATGTACCTGTTACACCTGCTGGGTTGGAAGATACCTTGTCTAGAAAAAGGAAAGTTGTGCAACTTAGTCTACCAAAGCAGGACATGATGTTGATTTAGGAAATCTTCATTTGGAAATTGCATGCCCCTCAACATAGAAGGAAGTCACCCAAGCGACTACAAGTGATTTTGAGGTTAACAGAGTTGATCTTGGACCTCATACAAGAGATGGGGATGTTCAAAGCTTTCAAGTATCTGCAGCGAGAATGGTTGAACAATCAAAGAAGGATAAGGAAAGTAAAGACAAATTGAAGACATAGGTTCAAGCCTTGACTGAATGGTTGAGGTATGTTTTTTATCTTTCCCCTCAACCGATTTCTTAGGTTAATTCCTCTACGAATCCTCTAACTATGATTGGGAAAGAAGCTATGAGCAAGATGAAAAGTTGTCAAACCCTAGGTGAAGTTGTGGAAGAGTGGAGTAAATGTTTGATCAAGAAGGGAAATTTTATTATTTCTAAATCTCTAAAGTGTTTTCAAAAGGTAAATGCTTTAAAATCTACTCTTGGGGAAGAAATTGTTGCTATTGAAAAAGAAGAAAAGGGGTGATCCCACAATACTGGTTTACAATTTTTGGCCAAACTCGACATTGAATTGAATTTTTTTAACTAAATCTTCACTTTCGGGCACCTATAGCGGCTAAACCGTGAGTAATTTGAAGATGATGCAAACCAGTGATTTGTGATATTTTGTCTATAGATTCTAAATATATTTTTTTTAAAAATATTGGAATCATATTGTACTTCTTTTTCCATCTCCTTCAAAAACTAGTTTTTAACAATAAACACCATTTTTAAAGAGTGACATCACTGGCTAACACAACTTTTTTTCTATGAAGGATAAAATTCTAATATTTTCAAATTTAGATTCGTAACTATGATATCTAGTGCATGGAATTGGTTCCATAGAATTTCATTGAATATTTATTTCTTAATTAAGTTTCAAAGTCAAACCTTTTACAATTTAGACATGATTCATTGGCTAAAGCATAACTTTTTTTGTATGTATCAAAATTCAATTTTTTTTGTTGGATCAAGGACATCAATATCTAGTGCACTGATATTTTTCAAAAAAAAAATTGATAATCTGCTATTTTTCCACATGTACAGAATAGAAAGCTTGATTTTTGGTGAAAAACCTATGTTTAATCAAACTAAAAAATAAAATATATAATAAAACCAAAACATATTCAAATTATATTTGATGGATAGCTTGAATTCTGAGGAATACCATCATCAAGTTGGTTCTATGAAGTCTCCTCCATTTTAATCCTCAACCTGAGCTTCGAAGGGAAAATTTTTGAAGAAATTTGGTGCAAGAGGGGGAGAAGGGGGAAAAAGGGGGTTGTCTTGAACCCCTTGACATTTAACCCCTTGACCTTTGAATGAATGGGGGTTAAGCTCGATGGGGTTCAAGAAACCCCCATTTTTTTTAAATTTCTTTTTGTTTTTATTTCGAAAAATGTGAAAAATGAGGGTCCTATCATTTAATAGGGTTCGCTCGAAGGGGGGTTCAAGCGAACCCTTTTTGGGTTCTTTCGAACCCTAAGTTCGTTTGAACCCCCCAAAACCCAAAATTTTCTTCATGGGGGAATTTTTTGCAATTTTGCTTCCTCAATGGAATTGTAAACTAGTTTTGTGGGATCACCCAAAGACTTGGAATAATTTCCAGACTGAACTAAGAGCAATGATGAACTGGGTCATGGAAAAACTGGCAGCAGAGAAAATTATACCCAACGTTGCGGACTCTCATTGCCTTATATGGAACAAAGGTATAGAATGGAAGCTGCAAATTACTAGACAAGGTTTGCAAAAGCTTCAAGAAATAGTGACTGAATGCACTATTGTCTCAGATGAAGCACAAAGCACCTTAGTCGCTCTGGGGTTACAACAAGACAAAGGAGAAATCAAAGACGATGCAAACGTCAAAGGTTTGGTAGATAAATTCTAGAAAATGGTCAAAGAAATCCTTAGTTCTCATTCCTTTAATGTTGAGCATTTAAAAAAACTCAGTGAATTACATCTTGTCTCATCTCAAGCAATTGATCTCATGAAGGCTTATGAACAGCGTATTGAAGCAATCAAAGATAGTTAGCTAGCATGGAAAGTACGAATAACCAATGTGACCATCCCTCAACACAAAGAGCTATTACATACCATGAAGGCTTTCTAAGCTTTGTGAAAAAGACTCGTGGCACCTCCAGAATAGGAAATGAAGCGACACCATCTTGACTATTCAGTTGCTTTATTCAAAAAAATTCAGTTTTAGTCAGTTATGGGCAAGAAAGAAGTGATTATCTATCTGCTTATATATATGTATATATTTTCAAATAAAACTCTCTAGACACTATTTTGAAAGCTCAATATTATATTATACTTTGCTACTATTTTTTGTAAAAATGAAATTGCTATTTGTCTGTGTGCATTTAGATTGTGAAGATAATTTGATGTTCATAAATTTGTGTGTTTAGGAGTATCTTAATGCTATGCTTTACCTATGTTTGATTCATGCAGATCTCTTCATAATAGGTTTCATCTTTTAGATAATATTGAGTGCATCATTTTAATTTTTAGTAAATTACATGTTAAACTGGTCTTTTAGCCAATATTTTATTACCTATATTTTGCATCCGATATTAGAATCCTTCCTGATATTGGGTTTCACCTTTATTGATTTCTAGTTAAAAGTAAACATTCTAATTATTTCTTGTCCTTTCAATTAATTGAAATATTAAGAGGGAGTTGTACCTCAACAAAATTTAGAGGATATTTAATCTTCCTAAAAGGATAGATATTCAGAGTTGTTGGTTCTTTTGGCACCTTTTCGGGCATTAAATCATATCATCTCAAGGTGCCCAATCTGCTAGCCAACAAATTTTTGGCGACTCCGCTGGGGAACAAATGAATTACAATAGTTTCGGGTTGGTTTATCTGGGTATATTGTACAAGTAGTCCAAATCAATCCTGGATTCTTAGAGATTCGCCAGAGGGGAAAGAAATAGGGGTATTTTTTATCCTGTTTTTGAAGCCCTACAAAGAAGTAATTTTTCTTATGTTATTCCCTTTATATGAGGGGTTGGGGCTAGAAGTAAACCCGCCTCTCCAACCAGAACACCTTCAAATCATTATACTCCCCAAGCTTTAGTTTTACATAGGATAGTCCTTCCGGTGGTAATTAATCTTCCTCTTAATATGGCTAACCCTCTGCCTTTTCCATGGGGTGCTACTATTGGCCCTTTACAATTGGGGAATAATTTACATAATTTTTCATAATTTTTCCAAGGGTTCCCATAAAAAATTTCCCAAATTTTGAGGTAATGGAAAGATTTCTCCCGAGGAACACATTAATGCTTTTTATGCCGCTTACGGTACGTGTTTGTAGTACAAGAAGAAGATGTGGTAGTTAGGCTCTTTGTGGAATATTTGGTTGATGCAGTAGCGTAATGGTTTTATCAACTACCTAATGGGTGTATTACTAATTGGGCAATGTGCGCAGTAAATTTGAAGCTAGATTCAAAAGTACAAATGATGACCTTACCTTAATAGCACAAGCCACTCAGATGAAGAAAGAGGCAAATGAATCTATGAGGTATTTTGTTGCTAAATTCAATAGAGTGGTGTCCTAAATTAACGATGCTAAAAGACCATCCAAAGAAATGCAGAAATGTTTCTTTATTAATGTGCAACACCCAGATATTGGCCTCCTCCTAAAAAGGCAACCAGTGAATACTCTTGAGTCCACACAAGTGCTTTCCATTGAGTTAGAAGATGATTTCATCTCAGTTGGAAAGTGGAAAAGAGAACTACATATGAACAAGGCACTCTCAACCACTTCTTTAGATCCTATGATTCAAAGATTGGCTAATGATATCATCTCTCTCAAAAGGAAACTACCAAAAATTAATCAGCCTTATCAAGATATTTTGAGAAACACAAATTTTCAGCCAGGAAATAAAACACTTTCCTTTCCTCCAACTCAACAAAGGCTAGAAATTGAAGCCTCGCCTAAAGACAATAAAAAGAGTATGTGTGTTTTTCACCTCACATCTGATCATGATGGTGTTGAATGTCCTAAAATGAAAAGGTATATGCAGTTGACCACCATCAAAAGAAGTTATCAAAGATGTTACGGAGGAAAGCAATTCATCTAATCAATATGGCGACTCTGCAAATGGATACCTAGAATTTGAACCTGATGATGATAGAGAAGGGAACGCTCACATCACTTAGGATGAGCCTACATGTGTCGTTGTCACTAGAAGTTAGCAACATACCAATAAAAAAGGTACCCAAAATTCCCCTAAGGTGTTACTTACTAGAGCTAGTACAATTCTGAAAGGTAAAAATGTATCACAAAGTGTAACTGAAGATTCTTCTAACAATCCGATTGTGTCATCCATGGAAAAATAAACTGGGACTTTGTATATTGTGGAGTTCTATAAAAATTCTAAAGTACAGATTTCTCAAGCGGAATATTTAAGGATGAAACCTAAATAATTAGATAGATTGATTGAATATGTCAAACCAGGACATTCTGAGTCACACGCAAGTCTAGACAAACAAATGGTTAGCTCTCAGAATTCAGCAACCAATATGGCATCTAGTAGTAAGACGCCCTCATCACATACCTTCGATGAGAAGCCCAATCCTTTTTACATATCATTGTTTGTAAATGGGTTTAGAGTGCATAATTGCATCATTGACTTAGGTGCTTCTGACAATGTTATGCCTACACAAACTACATGAGCTCTAACATTGGAAATGACTAAGAAATTTGGGAAATGTTATTCTATGGACTCTAAAAAAGTCCCCTTAATTGGATAGATTAAAGATGCTCAAGTTGCATTTGTAGCTTATCTGAATAGGCTACTCAAGCTAACCATCCTGGTCATGGACATACTAGCTAGTTATGGCATGCTTTTGAGTAGAAGCTTTTGCAAAGACTTAGGGGGAGAAATACAATTGGATTGTTCATACGCCACCATACCTATTGGTAGTAGGAAAGTGCACCTTGAACCTGAGCTAAAGGCTAAGATAACAGTGCTGAAGTCTGAAGATCCCAAAGCACAAATCTTATTTGAAGAAACTGAATTTGGAAGATCCTATTCGAAGAAACTAGATTTGGAAATTACATGATTTTCTCATATGAAGATAAAGGGAATAATATAGGTGTCCCAGATTCAAAACTTGAGCTTTGGACGATGGAATTTGATGGAAGTTGCTCCAATTTTGGATTAGGAGTGGGCGTGGTACTTATTTCTCCTTCCAGTGAGCAATTTCCTTTTTCTTATAAGTTGGAGTTTGCAAATACAAATAATACTGTGGAATATGAAGCCCTCCTATTAGGGATAGCTGAAGCAAAAGACATGGGAATAGAGATGCTTTAAGTTTTGGGAGATGTAGAATTAATTGTCAAGTAGGTACGGAAGGTTTTTACTGTGAAGAATGAGAGGTTAAGACATTATCAGAATTAGGTATGGAATTCCATTGAAGATTTCGACACTTTTTCAATTGAAGTTGTTCCCAAGGAACTAAATTATAGAATCGACTCATTAGTAGTCTCTACTTCCCTATTGCTTCCTAATCCAGACTCTAAAGAAAAATATTACAAGATTGAATTAATTTATAGACCTAGTGTCCTTGATAATGTTAACCATTGGTAGGTTTTTGAGAACAATAAAAAAATTCAGGCCTTCTTAGAAAACGTTGAAGTTTTTGCTCAGGCTTTCTTTGAAGGAAGTAGTAATGAATGCAAGGAATTATGTCCTTAATGATGTAGGCGGCCTTAAAGATGGGATTAAATTCAGTTGAAAGGTAACAAGATTCCTAAAGGGTTGGTCTCCCTGGAGGATTTATTTGACCTCCATGATTAGTCCATATGTCATAAGCCAATTTTATTGCATATTTATTATAATATGGTAAATTGGATTATTGAAGAAATTCAATAAATATTAAATGGAGATCTTGGAATTTTCAAAAATTGAATGAAAGAAGTTGACTGATGTTGATTTTGCAAAAAATTTGAAATTATTTTATATGTTACCAAGAATTGAATGTTACTAATAAATTTGCAAGTGCAAGTGTGTGCAGTTGTAGGGTGACAGGTTGAAGGATGAGAACACAGTTGAAGTAGGATTGTTTAGCCATATCAAACGGTAAGCCAATTGGAATCTAGGTGCACACACCACAAATGGCATATGACTTGCATTTGAACTATTTTTTCATATATAGAAGAATGTAATATCATGATTTGAATTGTTTCAGTTAATGGAAATGAATGGCTTGTAGATTAAATTGTCTTCTCAAACTCTGTGTTTTGAAGAAAATGAAAGTAAGTATTTAAAAGAATGATTAACAAGGAAAAGAGATTTCATTATGTGAAAAGAAATTCTTTTAGTTTACGTATATGGAAGCTCGAGATGAGATTAAAATTTATTTTCTTAATTCAAATGATAGCATAATGGAACTTATAAGCCATTCCAAGAAAAACAACTTATACATAAATGCATACATAAATATATATATATATATATATACATGTATATAAATAAAATTCGAATACATACATATATATAAATGTATATATATACATTATTTGAATACATGGTAAGTATGAATGAAATCAACAAATACATATAAGTGTATATATATATATACACACATAAATATACAAATATATACGTTCGTATCGAATTCGAATTCGTATCGAATTCAAATTCGATAACCGATAACATCATATTGGACTGTGTGGGAAATCAAGCTAAAAGTCTTGAAGGCAACCCACTAAGGTCGTGGCCTGAAAAAACATTAAGGCAACATTCAAAAATAGAGCCGGTAGCTATGACAAAAAAGCCATAATGGAAACGCCAACCGCATGCAATGAGAATATTGTGGTTACCATTTTAGAATGGATAGCAGTGGGGAAGAAAAAGAATAGCAAATTGGGGGGGAAAGAATCGACCAGCAATAAGGAAAAAGTTGAGAAGAGGTCGTAGCGATAGAAAAATTAGAGGCAAGCAAGATCAAAAAGCTCGATTATTGAGGTAAATCAGTTTCCCTTGAAAGAAGAATGATTTCATTGTCATTTTTACATATTGAGCTATTGATAGTCACTGCTTTTTATGTAAATCTGTTAGCACTTTAAACATGCACTCCTTTTGTCTGTGTGATATGGTTTTGAGCCAAAAGAAGTGTCTTATCGACCACCTTCTGGGGGTCGCATGGCCTTCGGCCTGCATGCATAAAATGTATTTAGATTGGATCTGATTGAGAAGCTAGACCGAGGCATGGAATCCTTTAAGATGCGACTATCATAATGTTTGCACGATACAACTAGCCTTGACAAGGCTACCGAAATATCATTCTGACCAATAAAAAAAAGTATTTTATTTGTGACTGAATTTGCAATGGTTTGAATTTCAAAGATCGATAGGCATTTTTCTTTGAGTAAGATACAGATATAAGTCTGTATGTGAAAGCTTGAATATGACCCATGATCGATAATAAAGAATGATCCAGTCATGAAAGGGGAAGTCACTCCCAAAGTGACTAGAGTATGCTTGATAAAGGCTTTGAGAGGCATGGGTTAAGTTAGAAACCCTATCCTAATTCTGAGTCAAGTCCCATGACCGCATGGTTGCCCAATTTCAATTCGACGAGTATGTCGAATCAATCTCATTATAATTCTTATTTAATTTCTCATGAATTTTAAATACCATTTATGTTATAGAAATGTTGAACAGTGGACTTTCTGTTAGCCTAATTTGTTAGAGGGAAATTAAATGGATTTGCTTGAAAATGATAGACAAGACAATTGTAGATAATATTTTCACTAGCAACAGCCTTTGTTCATTCTCTATTCATTGAGATAAACTCTGTTTCGTTTTAAACAGCGAATAATAATTTGAAATGATATTATTCATCATCAAAAAAACTAAAAACGGCATTGAGTATGTGCAATAAGAGTATGTTTTGTTGGAAAAATGACTTTGTATGTCATAAAATGTAATTGTTTAGTCTAAAATAGAATATTATTGATGTAAACAGCGAATATTTAGTTGCAAACAACACCTGATTTGTTGTAAATTTAACTTTGTAGCTGAAAATAGCCTTGCTCAATAAATTGTTTAGTTGGAAACAGCTTGTTTTATGACTGTTTACTAGGAAACACTACTTGTTCAATTTAAACAGTGAATGAACATATGTAAACAGCTTGCTTCATAACTATTTAGTAGGAAATAGTACTTGTTTTGCTTAAATAATGAATGTTCATATGTAAATAGCTTGTTAAATGTCTGTTTAGTAGGAAATAGTACTTGTTATGTTCAAAAAATTAATATTCTTATGTAAACAGCAATGTTAGAGTATCACAGTTGTGAGAATGCAATAACAGTATGTGTGAAACAATTAACATAGACTTGTTCGGATTCTTTATTTTTGACAAGAAACGTCAAATGGAATACTATTTTAAGATTACAAATCTGAATTTTATAATTATTTCATAATGTATGCACAAATTTTAAACATATGTAGGCACATATATGTGTATGCACATAGACTTCGTCTATGTACATACACATACTTGTGACATACCTTCCTTTTTTTTAGTACATTATAAAAGGAAAATGCTTATGATGAAAAGTAGACCATAGTCATAAGAATGATATGACTGATTGTTGAATTACTCTATGAATCATAAATTTGATTCTTCTTTTGAAGACATTTGTGAAAGAATACTCAATACTTGAACAGAACAGTGATACCTTAGTTGACTAGAGCACCTCAAAGTAGTTGTTGCTAAAGGTAGATAGCTATTATGTGATGTTTAGTAGAAAGTTACCTTCTGGGACGGGTGTCGAAATGGAGTTCAAAGAGTATAGACACCTAAAAATGACCCAGGCATGCAAGCTTCATTTTTACCACTTTTGTCCTAGCATAATTAAGACATTATTGATTAAATAATTCATAATTATTTAATTAATTCAGTCATTTATTCCTCATGTCATTAATTACCTAAGTCCCCCTATTGATTAAATAATTCATAATTATTTAATTAATTCATGTCATTTATTCCTCATGATTATTAAATAAATAAATTTTATTTATTTATCTAATACGTCATTAATTACCTAAGTCCCCCTTTAATTAAATAAATTTCTTAATTTTATTTAATTCCCCTTCTATCATTTATTCCTCATGATTATTAAATAAATAAATTTTATTTATTTATCTAATACGTCATTAATTACCTAAGTCCCCCTTTAATTAAATAAATTTCTTAAGTTTATTTAATTCCCCTTCTGTCATTTATTCCTCTTGATTATTAAATAAATAAATTTTATTTATTTAATTACGTCACTAATTAGGTCCTCTTCTCTCCAAAATTAAATAGATTCTAATTTATTTGATTTTTGTCCATTTTCTACTATAATTAAATAATTATTTTAATTATTTAATTATTCATTAAACTCTTCTCTCATCAAATTAAATAAAGTTAATTTATTCCACCCTCTTGAATTTTGAATTAAATTATTATTTAATTTGAAATAGTTCCTTTTGTCACATTCTCCTATAATTAAATAATATCTTTATTATTTAATTATTCACTGGTCACCTGGGGTAAATAAATTTTATTATTTAATTTCTCCAGCGGCCTCTTTTTCTGTGCCAGTCTTATCTTCCAAATTAATTCTTTTCTTTTGACATCTCATTTAATTTCGACCCTTGATTGAATTATCTTATAATTCAATCTTGGCCCTTCATTTCTAGTCATTGCCCTAATTTTGACCTAACCCTAATTCGTATTGCAACATTCAATCTTAACCATGGATTTTAGGGTATTTTTCATCTTCTCATCCTGGCCACACATTCGAAATTGCAATTTTTATAAAAGGGCAATTTTGTTCTTATTTGTCTCTCTCTGGTCCATGTCTATTTTCTGTCAACTTAGGGTTATCATTTTAACAGTCATTTGTCATTTAGCTTATTGTGAAGTCATTTTCTTTTATGCAAATCCTTCAACACTTGCATAGGGCTTAGGCACTTGTCATAGTTGCTCATTTGAAATCTGAGGGCATCTTTATTTACTGCAAGCTAGGAGGTGTAACAAAGGTCAACCATGGAAGATGAAGACTTAGGGTAACATTGTTCCTTTTGTTTTCATTTTATTTCCTTTGTGCTTTGTTATTTCATTGGGATTTTGCTGTTATTGTGCTAACCCCTTTAACGATAATCTATTTTTCCCTTGATTACATTGGTGAACCCAACCTCGCTAAAGGTATCCCCTTTGTATGGACAGATAAATGTCAACAAGCCTTCCAGCAAATCAAAGATTACCTTCTATCAACACCAGTCCTCATGTCGCCTATTCATGGAAAGCCATTAATTCTATACATCTCGACCACTAGTTCAGCACTGGGGGCATTACTGGCCCAAAATGATCATGAAGGGAAAGAAAGAGCAATCTACTACATCAGCCGCACACTGATAGGTTATGAGCTGAATTACACATACATTGAACGTGCATGCCTCGCAGTTGTCTTTGCAGCCCAAAAACTAAGGCATTATATGCTCAATCATCAGACACAACTGGTTGCCAAGATTGACCCATTGAAATACCTATTAAGTCGAGCAGCATTAACAGGCCGATTGGAAAAATGGGTCATGATCCTAAGTGAGTACGACATACAGTATGTTGAACGCAAGGCAATAAAAGGGCAAGTAATAGCAGATCAACTGGCAGATGCACCAATCCAAGTCTCTCATCCATTGGTAACTGATTTTCCTGACGAGTCCATTTTTCATACGGAACCTGCAACACCATGGAAGCTGTATTTTGATGGGTCACACACGGGTCATGGCTCAGGCGCTGGAATCTTGTTCATCACACCACAAGGGGATTCAATTCCTAAGTCATTTCGAATCGCTTTCCCTTGTACAAATAACATTGCCGAATACGAAGCACTAGTTACAGGTCTCAAGTTGGCAATCAAATGGAAAATTCAGACATTGCTTGTATTCAGAGACTCCCAGCTAATAATCAACCAAGTAAATGGCGACTATGAAACAAAGGATGAAAAGTTGCTTCCTTACAAGAGGATGGTGGATAGTTTCCTAACATACTTCCAATCAGTGTCCTTTGAACAAATCCCTAGGGCACAGAATAAGGCAGCGGACGCAATGGCTACTATTAGTTCTCTCTTGGACATCCCTAAAAATGTGTCACAATTTGAGTTCCTAGTAGAACAACTATTGATACCGGCATATGATATCCCAGAGTCGAAAATGGTTTGCGAACTTGTTGGTCCCAACTCTCCTTGGTATCAGGACATTTATGACTACCTAAAGACTCAAACCCTTCCACCAAACCTATCTAATAACCAAAGAAAGTCCTTCATTAGGAAATCCGCAAGGTATGCCATCATCAGTGACACCCTATACCGCTGTGGTTTCGATAGTACCCTCCTTAGATGTCTTGACACCGACGAAGCATGTACGACCTTACGAGAAGTGCATGACGGTATATGCGGATCTCATTCGAGCGGTCCTACTCTGGCTAAGAAACTAACGAGACTTGGGTATTATTGGCCAACAATGGAAAAAGATGCACTCAAATATGTCAGAACTTGTCGCAAGTGTCAGATTCATAGTGATTTG
>VDFB02030583.1:0-45392 GCA_007258455.2 Sequoia sempervirens
AATATATAATAAAATGAGCTCATACATTAGACCAATTTTATTTTTTTTGTATCAACATACATTTTTGTGTCATAAACAACTTTTTTTGTTTGTGAATATGTATTATTATATTTATAATTAATATAGATAACTTCCTATTCATCAAAAAAAAATTATAGCATATATTGAACAAAAATAACTCGTTGAATTAATAAGGCATTATTTGAATAGAAGCATATGCATAAGTAGAGTTATTCATTATCTAATTGTCAACTATTGTTATCAACAAAATTATAGTCTACTATAACTTATATGCAACCCTTGTATTCTTAGCTCAATAGACTCATGGTAGTTACAACAAAGCTACAATAATGGGGAGCATCTATGAATCTCATATGCTAAAAATTCTTATCAATAAAGTTGAGATTCTCATCCTTGTGAATCTCTTCTTAAGCATGAAATTGATTGCTAATCTTTATTAAAATATTATACTACTATTTTAGCACTTGTAATTAGCTATAACTTATCAAAAGCAAGTCAATAGCTATAGCTTATCAAAAGTAAGTCTCCACATGTAATTAAATCCTACTCAAGATATAGAAATTCCCTCTAGTTGAGAAATCAAAGTATTATAATTAACTCCTCCTCCACATGTAATAAGAGTGACACTAGAGAGCTTCACTTTTGTGAAGGGGACTTTATTGACATCATGGACTTTGTTTTACTTGAACCAACTCTTCATATTAATAATCCAACTATAAAACACTTAAAGATCTTAGGATCCATCATATATCTTAACTAAATACATTTGGTCATTGAACATGGTGACTCTAGAGTGGAAAGCATCATAATAGAGATGTTATTGACCTTATTAGTCAATGTGGAGACCATGCCAATAAGCTCAATAAATTTCTTGGCTAGACTAACAACCGTGTTGCAAGTTAGAGTAGCAACATATAATTTCACCTCCCAACAATAAAAAGTAAACAAAGATAAATTTGTGTCTATAAAATAATATATTATTTATGCTATATCTCAAAACTACTTGAAAAATTAGAATTTTTTAAATGCACTAAAAATGTTGTCAAATGAGTTTAAAAAGTGCTTAAAAAGATCTAAAAATGAAAACTGGGCATTTAAAACAAATTGAAAATATTAAAAGTCGGAAACATTACTACCCAAAAATAACTTCAGAACAATGTTGTTGCTGATTCTATAAGGCAAACTATCTTGTTTAATTTATGGAAAAATAGATGCATGGCTGTTTTTGCTGATCATGATATTCATCTGGAAATGGAAATGCTAAGGTTTTACTCTGACATCATTTTGCAAGTTGTTTTCCTATGTTCTCAATTGCAGGGAGTGCCCAAAGTCAATGTGAAGATCTCCGGGCTTTTAGACAAGATTAAATGGTAGATTATGCAGCTACATAAAAGTGATGTAATGTGTTCTAAGTAGCTTTAGAAAATGTTAAATTTAGAGTTTGATGGGTCTTCTTGTTGTTGTCCAATGCTATTGTATTTTGTAATTTGTTGCATTGTTAGTTGTTGTCCTTTCCGAATGTTAGGCCAAATGGCTTAGTTTGGTGGGCTATTGTTTGTACTACCTTCTTAGCAACCTTTGGTCTATTTGTATTTTTTTGCATTGATTCAATATATATATATAACATTCACCATTACATAACATTAACAAATAAACCATTAATTAACTTGCAACCTTTGAGAGCTCACTATGTGATCAACAATTTACTTAGAAATCCCATGGAGCATTCACAAATGAAAAACTCTGAGAGAATGATTTAGAAAATCATGAATATTTACTTTCAGATGACAAGTTAAGAAAAACATAAAACTAAGTTTTAAGAGCTTTAGAGACTTTTGACCATGCATCCCGTCAGTTTGAGGAGTGGCATAAATGAACTTCAAGCTCGCTAATCTCCTCACACTGTATAGTCATCATAGGCATTAATGGCCACACGAAATTGCTTTGGTGGCAACCGTATAGTCCTGTCGGCCTTCATAAAATTTTATTAATTTTGGTTAAACAATTTTAAAATTTTTGTTAAAGGCTTGTAAACCACAAAATATATTGAGGTAGACATGTTGATGTGGTTGTGTTATGAGTCACATTTCTAACTTTTAATTGTAGATATAAGAGGTCATTTCACATTTGTAAAAAATGGAGGTCATACAAAATTTCATATAATCATTACATGTTGACATAATTAACTCATATACACTCTTCTTTAATAAAAATTCAAATTCTAATAACTTTGTTTCATAGTGTTTGAATTAGACTAATGATAAGTGATTTTGATTGATAGTGTTTGCTATAATATCCTTACAAGAAAATTGTTGATGAGAATTTAAAAAAAAAAAAATTGAAACATTAGAAAGACAATCCAAATCTGCTGATCAATGAAAGATATGGAACCAAATTAAGTAAAGTAATAATTAGAGATTAAACTTAACACAAAGGACACAATAATCTTTGTAAAAATACAATACAAACTTCATTCCAAACTTAATTAATTTGTGAGGAAAATGTGCAAACATTTAAATAAAAAAAGTTTTCAAATGGTTCATGAATGTTTTCAAATGAAATCTATTTCATACATACAATCTATAGGTTTGTGCATGTTGTCTACCATCATTCACTTAGAATTATAAAGCTAGTTTGAATGAGGGGCCTCACTTAGGAGAACTTGACAATAGTGATCCAACAATCTCTTTTAAAATGTTTGTAAACAACGCCTTGGTATAATCAAACATAGGGAATGCATAGTCAAAGAATAAAGAAAAAAATTTGTCAGATCATTCTCATGGATCTAGTTCATTATTTCACAACAAATCATTTCAAAAACACTTAGTTTTCATCCCAAGGGACTCAAATTCATCCCACAAAGATTTTTGAGATCACACAAAACTTGACACACTCATCAAATTGTAAGCATTCATTTTTGGTACCTTGGTGATTGAATTATGGGCCAACATCAATATTGATTCTTCATAGTTTACACATATATCATCCTATTTAATTATATTGTATATACTATTCATGTATTAGCTCAATTCCTCTAATTAATTCTAAGTTAATTGAATGCTTATTGTTTGCATTTAGTTAAAATTAACTTAGGTTGATGTAAAATGGATTTTATTCCCTTACACTACAATTAAATATTTTATCTGTGTTTAGTTCCCTATTGTTTTGTACATAGCTCTTTCTTCCTCTTTTTCATATAGTGAAATATTGTAATTTTTTAGTTTCTTGTTAGATAGGTGATGTGTTCATGAATAAATAGTATAATTAAAAATTGTCCATTCATATTGTTTAAAACATAGAAATAAGAAATTCATATGTGTATGAAGATTACAATATTCATAACTCCTCATCTTTTATCAATTTTATCCCCTCCTTGCTTTTTAAGGATCAATCATCTTTATATAAAAATAATCCTTCTTATAATTATGCCAAAGGAATTCCCTCTATGAAATTTGCCAAGGTTATTTTGTCTATCAATGGTCTCAAATTCTATGAGATTTCCCAAGTTTATTTTGTCTATCAATGGTCTCAAATTTGAGAGAGCATGCAAGACAATCTAATTGATCATCACCATTCGATCTACTGAATTGATTACAACACTGCATAGGAATGATGTGAGAGGTATTTTGTAGATGTGTTGTACATCACCAACCTCACCACTCATTTCTTTTTTCGTTAGTAGGAAGATTAATATGTCTCCTATTGTCATCAAGAGGAAGAGAAATACATTAAGTTATGTACATAAGTAGATGTTGTTCACAGAAATTCCACTTTAGAGATGGAGGTCTTGGGGCAAATAAAATTGGCTGAGGCATAGGAATAGGAGAAGGATTAGGGGAGAGGACCCAATAGTTGTGCACCCTAACTTCGCGCTTCTAATTATCCTATGTGGAAATTTCAAATCACTCCCAATTTTTTACAGCAACTTACTTGGCAAGTCCCCTACTTATAACTTTCGTTTTAGGGCCACATCATCAAATATGATGCCACATTAGCATGATTTTTGTGAAGGTGTCCAAAAAGGCCCAAAAAAAAGTGAGACCAATACTTGTGCATTCACATCATGGGTAGTTGAGCACTGATGTGGCATCACATGATTGGTTGCTTTTTAGATCAAAATAATACATTTTGTTTAATTATGGGTAGTCAAGTCACAACTATTGGGCATTATATAAATAACTACTATCTCAACTATTAGACATTATATAAACAACTACTATCACAACTATTGAAACATGCTCAACTACTGGGTCCTCTCCCCCTATGTGTGGGAGAAGACGTTGTAGGAGGATGTGTAGTGTAACGAGTGAAACTGTTGGAAAAAAATGAAATTGTAAAACCCATTGTTAACACTAGAAGCATTACCATCAGTGAATGGGGTTGACGCTGGTTTCTATGGTTGTGAAGGCCTCTGCTAAAACCCTTTTCTTTTATGATCATAAGAAACTCTCTTGACTCTGTTTGAGAGTATGCTCCACACCTTAGATAAAAGCTTGAAAGCACCATTTGCTCCCACAAACTTATTCTTATCTGGATGGAGTACCAAAGCCAATTTCCTTTATGGCTTTCTCATAGTGGATCCATCAGCAAATTGATTGACATTCAAAGTATCCCATACCAATCCATGTCCCCATTGACTTTATTCTCCGCTGCAATGTGGACCTCCAAAGCAACCATCATTTGGGCCAACCCATCCTAGGCAGGGTACAAATGATGTGCCTTGAGAGCGAACTTTTGAGCACCCATAAGGTCTTTTGAGGAAAACTTATTATCTGTAATTTATTTAGCCCTTTTTGCCTCATCCCTATTACACTAACTTCCAAAAAAAATTGAAATACTAACAGTTTGCTCGATTTTAAAAGAGTATTCAACTAAATTATCAAAATTTCTAAACTAAAATTAAAGCCTTCAATTGCCTCGCAGATTTGTCGTATTAAAACTTATTTGAAATCAATAGGCATGCATACAAAATCATGGATAGAATGCCTCAACAACAAGCAGATTATGAAAATGGAATTTTGAAAAGAATTAAGGAGTTAAATGTTTGATAGAATGCCTCAAACAAATGTTTCCTCCAGACCTACCACAATTGCACAATATGAAATTGTTAAAAAAATTCTACAAAATTACCAAAAAAAAAAATTGCAATTGGAAAGTGTAAAACTAAATCTCATAAGTTTTTCTGTCATTTTACCTGTGTGTGAAAAAATGGGAGCTTTGGAATAGAGTATGGACATTTATCAGTTTACGCGTCAGCTCAAATAGCTACTCCCGTTTATATTGATATGTGGCTTTTAATTTAATTCTTTAAGTGTAATAAATATTCATGGTCAGAGAGAGTCCAAGAAGTGAATAATGCAACAATAATCGTGCAAGGTAGCTTCTGGATACTTTTGCAAAAACACATTATCTTTCTCAAACCATGGATTAGACTATGTGATGATGCAATAACATTGCTCAAATTTGGAAAGGTGCACATTCACTTTACATTGATTGGACTTAAGACAAGTTAAGCATGTCTACAAACCTCTTCTAGTTGAAACTGATTAGAGATTTGTAAAAGAAAATAATGAATAAATAATATAATAAGGGCTAAATATTTCAATGGGTTGTCTATTTTGATTTTTCAAAGTGATATGGAATAATATCCGTAATTATATACAACACATAAAAAATAGCTCAATTTGGCAAGTGAGAACTGGGTTGAAGATGAGATTTTGGGATGATATATCACACCCTTTAATTCTATAATCCCTTATTTTATCAAGAATGATCTTCTTACTCTCTTTGCATAGTGAATAGCTAGTTAATGAGAATATGGTACTTATGATAGAAAGTGGATTAATTTCCTTACTTCTCTCAATCATGCGGTTATTAGCTACCTCATAGAGAAGTTCAAATGACTCAATATAATATTAGTCTACTAGAGAAAATAAAATCATTTTATTGGGTTCTTCTTTAGGGAAGTATACTAGTGTATTGGTTACCTCCTTTAGCATGATATACATATTGATGGTTTTGAATGAAAGAAGATTTGGAACAAGAATGCCTTACCTGAATTCAATTCCATCCAATAGGTTGCTTGCTAGATTAATTTTTTTTACCATTGGTATTCTTAATAATAGAGGCATTATGATCCTTAATAGGTTGGTACTTTGTGACAATAAGGCTAGAATACATTCTTTGATAAGGATTATACCAATGCATCATTAGGATTAAAGTTCCATTTATTTTGGAATCCTATGTCCATGACATGTATCTCTAACACTCATGGAAGGTGAATTTTGATGCCTAGGGTGTAATTGGAGAGATATTTGTATTTATATTTTCCTAGGAACCTTTACATTATTTTTCATATGCATTCATAAGGAATATGGGGTACAGTGGTGGCAATCATATGTGACATTGGAATCATTTAAAGCATTTCCCCCTTCCTAAGTCCTAGACGAAGAAGTGGAGAATCTTGTCATCACATATGGGTCCCACATGAGTTAATGGACTTCAAAATAGAGTACTATATTTAAGGATGAAATCCATCGGGGAGTTATGGGTCAAAGATGCCTTTGTGGTTCTAATTTTTATTTATGGTCTCATTGGTTGAGCACTCGTGATGTCCATGTGAAATTTCTTCTTCCATCTCTCCCTCTTATCTCTATCTCGCTATCCCTCCATCTCTCTACCCCTATATCTCTCCCTCTCTCTATGTATCACTTCATATCTTCACCTTCATCTTTCTATCTCTCCCTCTCATTCTATCCCTCTCTCACCCCTTTCTATATATTTATCTTTTCCATCTCTACAATATATCTATCTCCTCTATCTCTTTAGCTCTCCTCTCCATCTCCATCTCCATCTCCATCCCCATCTCTATCTTCTTCTCTATCTCCTTACCCCTATCTATCTCTCACTTTTCCCTCCTCTATATCTCTCTCTTTCTATCCCCATCTCTCCCTATTGCAAACATAACATAAGCATGTTGGTGATGAAGCCTAATTATCTTCTTCAATCAAAAGTATTGTTTCAATCATGTCTAGATCCATATGAGTAGATGCATAGTTGATTTCAAACCATCAACTCTCCATTGAGATCTTTATTGCAAAAGAAACAAAGTTCTAAATGGGCTACCAATTGATCTTATGTACTAACCAATATTTTTCCTAATTGACCTTCCACACCTCTTCGGCATACCCATTGCACATATGACTAATTGATTTTTTTCCCTAATAAGATAATGTTTATCGAGAGATAAGAATATGACTTAATGCAAAGTCCCAAAAAAAACTTAACTCGAATGATTTAAAGTTACCTTTCTACATGCTCATTGCAGGGCACTGCACGCTACGTACTTCACCACTCTTTTATGCTGCTTTCCTAATCAGCACGGACTGTCACATGGATTTATGTATAATGATTTTTATTTCCTACCTAATTAACATTGACCTTGAGTCGTAGTTGAGGGAAACCTACCTTTTATAGATATGAATACACTTATCACATGGAAATGATGTGCAACTGACTCATACCACCTCAGGTCAAACCAACCTAAGTTGTTGTTTCATTTGAAAACATTCATTAACCATTGTTTATGGAGATTCCAGACTTTTACATTTTCTTTATTATTTTCTTCAGCTATGTTTAGCAGAGATTCTTGGAGAACATTTGAAAAAAGTTAGTGTGCCATGGAAGTCTTGCTTAGAATACAAGCCAGTGTCTCATGGGTTAACGTTGGATAGATACATGCACGAGGCTAAGCATAAACAAGTAACCCACAAAATATTTATTATTCTTTTTATTTATTTTTATGATGATAGATTGTTGATGTAATTTCAAATAAAATGTTGAAATAAAAACATATACTTGATTCTAAAAAACTCGTACCAGTTAAAACTTTTTTTATTTTGAAAGAGGCCATTCTCTACATAATAAGATCTTAAGTAATCTGCAAAATGTATATTACATGGGCTAATTAATTTGTTTCAAAAGAGACTCCTGTAATCTTCTCCATAGCCGAAAGCTGAGCAATACATCAATAAAGTTGTGTTAAGATCAACTGATAAACAAACCTTTATCCTATTAGCAGCCCATCAGATACAACAGCATATATATTAAGTGAATGCCAAAATCCTTTCACAAAGACACAGAAAACTGATGGACGCTGTACATCTCCCTCCCTTGAAAAACATAATATAAAAGCAACGCTAGCAGAACAAAAAATATTTCAATAGAAAACCGAAAACTTTAAAAAGAGAATTCTCCATCCTCTGATCTTTTCATCTGTATATCCTGATTACAGAAAAAGCTGATTTCATAGAGTCTTGGCAAATGCTGAGCACTCTGCAAGCCTCCAAGTCAGAGAGGCTCACATACTGCTGTTTAGCACTAGACCAGGCACCAAAAGCAGTAGTGTGAATCCACACATAGGGCTCGCAGCTTCCATCATAATAAAAAGTGCCGTTGCCTTGTGGAGAATACTTGGTGCAGATGTTGCTGCAGCTCAGGGTTTTGCTGCACCCAGGCTTCACTCTGTAGGCCTTCCTCAGAATGACACCCACACGAATTTGCACATACAAGGGGTTGTCTGTGAGGTTTCGAACCTTGGTCTTTGGGCCCCCAAATCCATGTAAACCCAACAAAGAAGACAATAATAAACACATGATTCTCCCTCCTGCTTGTGTTGTTAGGTAGTATGCAGCTGAATCAGTGGTCTGAAAAACGTTTTATAATTAACCACCCACCAAGAACAGAAGAGCAGATGGGGAGGAGTGAAGGAAGGGACAAGAGACAAATGTGTGTGGAGGAAGGGGTGTACATAGATGGGTGGCTTGGTGATCAAGTAAGGACATTGCCAATTGGAGCTTGGCTGTCTTTGCTGTTATCGAGGTACCGGTTTAAAAGGATGGTTTGGCTAAAGTGTTCCCATAGATTGAATGGTTTTGACGGATCTTGTTGTGGAAGATTTTAGTCTTGTTGTGGAAGACTCTATTGGGAATTTGGGAGCTTCAAGAAGAAGATTCGTTATGTTATTATTTTGTTAAGTATGTTTAGGTGGTTGATAATTTTAGAGATTTTTTAATAGTGATGAAGATATTCAATGATCATATAACAAGTATTAATAATAAAAGAGATTAATTTATAATTTTCTTTTTAATGTATATATCTTTTTACTAACATTATATTTTCTTAAGATATATTATATAATAAATGTTATTAAAAATGTGTTGTTCTTAGGAAAAAAAACTTGTCTATATTTTGTTTTATATATTGATAGAATCATTGAATTACTAATTGAACACATTTGAATGTTTAATATATGTTTATTAGCATAATTTATTATTTTGAGAGGTATAACTCTACAATGACAACTGTGTATGGATGGTTAATAGATCCGTGAGAGAATGGCAGCAAGATATATAGATGATTAATAAATCTGTGAAAAAATAAAAATAAAAACAAATAATCATGAATAAGCAGCTAATTAGCTTTCCCATCGAATTGGGAGTTCTGTTATCTGAAATGAGATCTATAAATGACGTTTCTTGCTAACTTTCTTTGCACTTGATCAAAGAGAGCGTCTTCGATTGCATAAATCAAACCTTCCCTAATAAGAGATTTGTAATTATTTCCCTAATAATATTATTTTCAAAGGTTTGCGACAATGTGGAAAGAGTTGCAAATTGCTATGGATGAATTACCAACGCCTCGATGTAAAAAGAGGCCAAATTTTGCTTGATGAAGGAGATTTTATTCTCCAGTTGTACCATCTTCTAGGTAACAGGTATGCCTAATACATCAAATCTCGAATATGAGTTTGAAAAGAAATGAAAGAGTGTATACCATGGGTTTTCAAGTGGTCTTTGATAGTGAGATGCATGCCTAGGTGGGCTGATAATGAGATCAAACTTCTGGAATACCCCGATTTCCTATTCTAATGCTGCTCCAAAAACTATCTTACATGACCATGATGCTTCTCTTTATATGAGAAAAAAGCTCAATCACAAATAGCTATTTTGTGGCGCCTGCAATGCCAGATCCAGACCTAGAAAGCATGCCAAGCTTCCCAGGTAATGTCAGTGAAAGTTCCTCAACTGAAAAACTTCCAATGAATTTTAAACAATTTGAGATGCAACAACGTCGAGTGCCTGAAGAATTTTGCATGGACACCTATCTCATCATCCCAAGTGCTGCAACTGAATATTGCGATTAAGATATATTATTTTACTTTCTATAATCCTTCACGGATGATGATCAATTGTGTAACAGCCATAAAATCAACATGCATGCCATATCTTCTCTCTCAAACAACAAACAACACTTCTTACATGTTGAAACTTCAAACCACCATGGGTACGACAGATGGTCTACAATATATAATGGACGTACATGTAATAAAATTGACTAATACTTCAATTATTATATATTAAATTAAATTATTAAATATATATATATAATTTGTGATTTAATGTCATGTTTAAATAAATGCTTTTAGATTTAGCTGTAATTCTAATTAAAATTTAATCTTAATTGTAAACCATAATTAAATTGTAACCCTAATCAAAACACTTATTAAGCCCTAATCATAACCCTAATCCTAACCCTAACAACAAATGAACAATAACCTTAATTGAACTCAAACTTTTTCCCTAATTAAATTCTAACTCTTATTCAAACCTTGATTGAATTATAATCCTAACCTCATTTAAACCTCGACCATAAGTGAACACTAACCCTAACCTACCTCGAACTTTATCCTTATTAAACCCTAACCCTAACCCTAACCTTGAGCCTAACAACAATTGAACAATAACCTTAATTGAACTAAAAAAATTACCCTAATCAATTTCTAGCTCTTATTCAGCCCATAATTGAATTATAACCCTAACCCTATTTAAACCTTAACCATAAGTGAACATTAACCCTATTAAACCCTAACCCTAACCCTAACAACAATTGAACAATAACTTTAGTCAAAATCAAACTTTCACCCAAATTAATTTCTATCTCTTATTCAATCCCTAATTGTATTTAAACCTTAACCATAAGTGAACATTAACATTAATTGAACTCTAACCTTAACCCTATTAAACCTTAACCATAACCCTAACCCTAACTCTAACAAAAATTGAACAATAACCTTAATTAAACTCAAACTTTTACGGGCTATTAAACCCTAAAACTAACCCTAACCCTAACCCTAACAACAATTGAACAATAACCTTAGTCAAATTCAAAATTTTACCCTAATTCATTTCTAACTCTTATTCAATCCCTAATCGAATTATAATCCTAGTTGTATTTAAACATTAACCATAAGTGAACATTAATCCTCATTGAACTCTATCTTTAACCCTATTAAACCCTAACCCTAACCCTAATCCTAACCCTAACAATAATTGAACGATAACCTTAAATAACCTTAATTAAACCTAAACTTTTACCCTAATTAAATCTTAACTAAACAATAACCGTGACCCTAACCCTAACGTAACCCTAATTAAGGTCTAACCCTAATATTAAATCATAATTAAATTGTAACATGCAGTCAAAACCAATGTCTCCTCAATTTAGGTGCCCCAAACTGAACTCCTAACCAATCATTGGTCAAGAAAATATCTTCCAAGCTTCTCCTCAAAGTTGGTGCCCAAGAATGGGCCCACCTAACTTAGCCTTGTAAATATCTTCTCATGCAAAATGTGTTAACTCCAAGATGCCAACTTGGGCGCCCAAGGTGGGTCTAATTCAATCTTTGTTAACTAAAATATAACTCTCCATCAATTCATGCGAACATTATGCATGATTGATCATCCCCACTTAACTGAATGTATCACCTGTTACCTGTCATGCAACTGAAGTCATTATTCATGCATTCCAAGTGAACTCAAGTCAACTAGAATTCAACTGAAACTAACTACATGTAACTGAAGATAATTGAACTGAACTAAACTGAACTCCACTCATGTAAATATCAATCCCTAACTTCTAGGATCTTTACATGCATTACTAAAGTGTTATCTTTTATCCAAACAATTAACTTAAGCAAGGTGGGTTCCACCTTACATGTGGGTGCTCCATGTGCTCCTATTTTGTAGGAGCTCTTCTTGGGCATCCCTACAATGTTCCTATCATTTAGAATTAATTACAAATATCAATTTACCTGTTCATTTCATTCGAATTTAATCTCTTTCTAATCCTAGTGTTGGGGAATACTTTCCAAGGACTTAGGAGATACATGAAATATGTTTAGGATTGCAAGTAAATGACATCCTATTCCTAACATTCTCCCACTTGACATTATACATTACAATTATTCTAAACAAGGAATTATTTTTATAAATCAAGTACAGGACTCAAGGCCAATGGCCTTCCTGCACCAAGAGATCTTATCTGTAGGAACTTGTTTCGTAAGATAATTTGCAACATTGATCAAAGTGTCAACTTTCTCAATCAATACCTTCCCACTCTCAACCATTTCTCACACAAAGTGATACTGAACATCAACATGCTTATGAGCATGATACATAGGATTTTTGGCTAAACAAATAGCACTCTAACTATCACATTCAAATTTAATATGCTTGCATTTAAGACCAATACCTTTCCCAAGTCTCTGTAACCAAACTGCCTCTTTAGAGGCATGTGTAGCAGCCATGTACTCTGCTTTTGTGGTGGAAAAAGCAACTGTGGGCTACCTCTTACTCATCCAACTAATTGCAACTCCAAACAAAGTAAACACATAGCCACTTGTCAACCTCCGATTGTCTAGGTATCCTGCCCAATCTGAATCAACAAAACCTTGTATGTCCAATGATTTGTGCATAATATCAATATCATTAGCACCATGATAAACCAAACAGTAATAAAAAGTACCTCATAAATATCTAAACACCCTCTTAACATAAGTCCAATTTTCTTTACCAACGTTAGACATAAACCTACTTAGAACTCCCACCGCTTGGGCTATATCTGGTCTTGTATAGACCATTGCATACATCAAGCTACGAACTGCACTAGCATATGAAATTTCAGACATTTCCTCATGATCAAAATCAGATTTAGGACTCATGTCTAAACATAACTTTGTGCCAACTGGTAAATGAATATTAATTGGTTTACTATCCTGCATGTTAAACCGTTTCAAAATACTATCAACATAGTTGCTTTGACTTAAGCAAAGCTTTATGTTACCTCTATCTTTGTTGATCTCCATACCAAGGATATATTTTGCAACCCCTAGATCTTTCATCTCAAATGTGCCAGAGAGTTGTGCTTTCAATTCTTTGATCATTACCTTACTGTTACCAATAAACATGTCATCAACATACAAAATAATAATTAAAAGCTGATCAAGGTTATCCCACAATAGTGGTTTACAATTTTTGGCCAAAATGGACACCAAAATAATTTTTTTAACTAAATCTTCACTTTCGAGCACCTATAGCGGCTAAACCGCGAGGAATTTGAAGATGATGCAAACTAGAGTTTTGTGACATTTTGTCTATAGATTCTAAATATATTTTTACAAAAATTTTGGAATTAGATTACACTTCTTTTTCCATCTCCCTCGAAAACTAGTTTTTTTCAGAAAACAACATTTTTAAAAAGTGACGCTCACCATATAGTGCATAACTTTTTTTCCATGAAGGATAAAATTCTAATTCCTTCAAATTTAGATTTGTAACTCTAATATCTAGTGCTTCCACTTGCTTAGATAAGCTTTTATTGAATATTTTTTCTTTAATCAAGTTTCGAAGTCAAACCAATTACAATTTAGACATGGCGCGACTGTATAACGCGTAACTTTTTCTGTAAGTATCAATTTTTTTTTCGTTGGATCAAGGACTTCAATATCTGCTACACTCATATTTTTCAATTTTTTTTGATAATCTACTATTTTTCCACATGTGCAGAATAAAGAGCTTAATTTTCAGTGAAAAACCTATGTTTAATAAAACTAAAAAAACAAATGCATAATAAAACCAAATAATATTAAAATTATATCCGTTGGATAGCTCGTTGTGAGGACTACCTGATTCTAGTTGGTTATGTGAAGTCTCCACTATTTTCATCTTCAACCCAAGCTCAGAAGTGCAATTTTTTTGATTTTCTTGGTGAACAAGGTCAAAAATCAGGGAAAAGGGTGGTTCGCTCGAACTAGGGGGGTTCGAGTGAACCCCCTTCCAAAAAGGGATTTCCATTTGATTTTTTGGCTGATTGGTCCATACATGCATTAAATGGGTTCGTTCGAACCCCGGTTCGAGCGAACCCTGGTTCGAGCGAACCCTGATTCGAGCGAACCGTCTTTTGGTTCATTTGAACCAACTAGTTCGTTCAAACCCCTAGAATGAAAAAAATTGGCATGGGGTCATTTTTTACAAGTTTTCCTTCCTCATTCGAATTGTAAACCACTTTTGTGGGTTTACCCATCATCTATACATTTTATGTAAACATATAGTGATCTTCCTCACTCCTAACATAAATAATTTTCAATGCAAAAACATCAAACTTCTGGTACCACATTCTTGGTGACTGTTTTTATCCATATAAAAATCTTTTTAACCTGCAAACTAATTCTTCTTTTCCTTTTACAACAAAACCATCAGGTTGCCTCATATAAATCTCCTCATCAAGATCCCCATGCAAAAAAGTAGTTTTTACATCCATTTGCTCTATCTCAAAATCATAAGCAACAACAATAGATAAAAAGAATCTAATAGAAGTTAATTTAGTAATATGAGAGAAGATTTCATTAAAGTAAACTTCCTCTCTTTGGGAGTAGCCCTTGGCTACTAATCCAGCCTTGTACCTTTTGAGATTACCATTTGCTCCAATTTTCTTTTAAAAGATCTCCATTTACAACCAATGGTCTTTCTTCCTTTGAGAAAAATATAAAGATCTCATGTGTCACAAGTATCCAAGGAATCCATTTCCTCATGCATAGCTTGTGACCAAAACTCGTTCTCATCTAAAGACACAACTTCCCTGTAAGATATAGGTTCATCATTAGTACTCATCAAAGTAAATATACAACAAAAATCAGGTGGGCTATACCTATCAACGAGATTTCGTTGTCTTGTGGATCTTCTTAAAGGGGGTTCTTCTTGTTCCTCAATATGCTCATCATGAGCATCTATCTCAAAAGAACTTTGTGAACTCTCCTCATGCAATCCATCCAATTGTTCTTCAACATGTGCATCTTCTTGCTTCTTAGTATTTATCTCAAAATGCACTGTTTGAGAAGTATCCTTCTCCTTTGGTTGTTCTTCTCCTGAATAAGCTCTAAATTCCCTGAAAATCACATCTCTAGATAAAGTAATTTTTTAGGTTAGAGGATTCCAAAGTTTGTAACCTTTTACATTTTCGCCATAACCTATGAATATGCATTTTTGTGCTTTTGGATCCAACTTAGATTGCTTTTTGTTAGGCATATAAAAAAAAGCCTCACAAAAAAAAGCCTCACAACCAAAGATCCTTAAATGTGCAACACTAGGTTTCCTACCTAACCACATTTCATAAGGAGTTTTATCTTCTATAGATGAATTAGGAGATCTATTGATTAAATAACAAGTATTTATAGCCTTGTCCCAAAGGCACCGATCTAGCTTAGCACTACTTAACATGCTCCTAGATCTTTCCATTAAGGTTTGGTTCATCCTTTCTGCTACTCCATTTTGTTGAGGTGTATATGGAGTATTTTTTTGTCTCACAATTCTTGCATGCTTACAATAATCATCAAATTCCCTAGAACAATATTCACCACCATTATCTGATCTCAACACTTTTATCTTATGATCTGATTATTTATCAACCAAAGCCTTAAATTCTTTAAACTTATTAAACACATCAAATTTGTTATGCATAAAATAAATCCAAGTGTATCTTGAGACATCATCAATAAATGTGACATTGTAAGCACCAAAAATCTGCAAAATAGCTTAAACTTCAACACACATTAGCATGGGTTAGTTCAAACTATGCAAATAAAATAGTGCTCCTATGAAATAATCCAACATGCTTCATAATGAAAAAAAAATAACAAAATAAACTAATTGAGAGCATAAAAAGCATAGTCTATACCTATTCCATAGTGGATTGGTGCTACTTTGATGTAGAAAGTAGCCCTTTCCCAACCCTTGATAAGCTCTTTGATGGATGTGTGATGAAAAAAATAACAAGAACCTAACTATGAATGATGAACATTATGCTAAGTTGGATTCAAATGCCTAAACCTGTGGATGAAATTGAGTATAATAATCTTGGATGGATTGTGGATGCTCAAACAAATAGAGAAGCTCTCTATTTATAGGAGAGAAGGATGGAGGCATAAGCAAAATGGATGATTGTGGGACTAAGGATCAACCAATAGCTAGATGCCACTTGTCAACATGTGAGTGGACAAAGGTGGAGCACATTTGGATGAATGTGCACATTAATGCTATTAGGTGGAAGTTCAAAAATTGGAGAAGTGACATGTTGGAGGGAGATGAAATATGAATTAAATGCCACTTGGCTCAAAAAAGGACTTGTAAGAGTCATAAATGCCATGTTCGAGGATAAGACACTTGGGAGGGAGAATTCAAATTTGGAGAATATTCCCTCTTGATGCCTTTTTGAATGAAAAAGGAAGATTTAATAAATTAATTAAATTGATTTATTTGCACAAGTTGCAAAATCTAGAGGATTTGAGGGATTATGATTAGGATTAATTAGGATTTGATTAATTTAGGTGGAGATTAGCTGATTTTGACTTTTGACTTAGATTTTAGGATTTAAATAAATCAAAACGAGATGAATAATTTAATTAAATAAACTTGATGTATTCAATTAAATAGAGAACTTTAGAAGATTAATTAAATAAAATTGATTTATTTAATTAAAGAGATGACTTTAGGTTTGATTAATGACTTAATTAAATAAAATTGATTTAATTAATTAAAGAGGAGAATATAAAGATTGATTTATTCAATTAAAGGGGAAATATGATTTAATTAAATAAAGATTGATTTATTTAATCAAAAGAGGAAATATTATGATTTAATCAAATAAAGTTAATTTATTTAATCAAAAGAGGAGAATTGAGATTTAATTAAATAAAGATTGATTTATTTAATTAAAAGAGGAATTTGATGAATTTAATCAAATAAGGATTATTTAATTAAATAACTAGTAAAGAGGATGATTAAAGAAGAAATTGTGTTAGTAAGTCAGAATCGAGTATGCGTTATCAATCAAGATAATTTACGTTTCTACAAACATAATAGCTTGATTTTCCAATAGAGTCAATATCCACAGGACCCATTACATCTGAATGAATAATCTCTAATAATCTTTTAGCTTTATTTGTTCCACTAGGAAATGGAGATCTAGATTGCTTTCCAAACACACAATGCTCACAAAAATTATTTTTTCCAATATTATAATCAGGAATATCGTCAACCGATTCTTATTAAGAATGGTCCTAAGACCTTTTTCACCAATGTGGCCCAATCTATGGTGCCACAACATACATGTATTTTCATCTTCAGTTACATTGGCTAATTTATTCAAATTGGAGGTACTCAACTTAAACAAAGTCCCAATCCGAGATGCTTTAGCAACCACCATATTCCCTTTCACCTATCTGCAACCATCTTTGTCAAATGTCACATGCATTCCAAAATCATTGAACTTAGAGACAAAATGTATATTTCTATCAAGTCCTGGAATATGTAAAATATCATTAAGGGTCTTAACCCTACCATGTCACTAAAACACAACTTTACCTCTCCTTTTCCCACAACCTTTGTTGTGCTATTATCTCCAAAGAAGACATTCCCTCCATCATATGTAGTATACTTAGTGAGCCAATCCTTGTTAAGAGTCATGTGATAGGAGCAACCTAAATCAATAAGCCAAGAGTTATCACAAATAGTATTAGATGAAATGAAAAATGCATCATTATTGTCATGTGAGGATTTCCCGGTAGAAGCATCAAAACTATTTTTCTTGCTCTTACAATCCTTCTTTACATGTCGAGGTTTTCCATAATTCCAACACTTTACCTTACTCTTACCAGGGGTTTTAGATTGTCCTTTGGACTTACCCTTTCCTTTCTTGTCTACCTTAGATTCATTTTCCTTAGGCCTAGACCTCTTACAAAGAAGGCATCTTGGGATCCCGTTTTAGAATTCCTCCTCATCTCCTTTGATAGGAGAGTAGGAATTATATTGTCCATCTTAGGATCTACACCACTACCAGGGTATGTGCAGGATCATCATGGAAAAAACAAGCCCTTAAGTGGCGAAAAATTTAGAAAAATCAGAGTTAGGAAACTTGACATAAAAATTTGAATAAGTTATCTATATTATTTCAAAAATATGTAAGAATAGAATATGTAGCAAATTGAATGTAGTTTCTAAACTACTAGGCTTATTTAAAAAATAAAAATCTATTTGGTGAAAATTTGAAATTTCAATGCAGTAGTACTTCAATTTCAGGAGAAAAAAAGAAGTAGGTGTCTATTTGACCACCCTAACTACAATAAAATGATAATATTTTTCTATAATATTTTAGATATAAGTAGATGACTCATGTATTGATGTGATGCATATTTTTTTGTAATTTTTTCCAAGTAAATAATCAATTATGAATTTTTTATTACAACTTTTAAAAAATATAAAAACTTGTATGTCTGACCAACTTAACTTGGTCAAAACTTCATGAAATTCATTTTTTTTAATCTTATAGTATGTGAATCATAGAATTTGTCGCATGTTTCAGATTCAAAAAATGTGATACTGTTTGAAAGCTATAGATGTTTTTCAATCAACCTATCAATCAGGACTTTAGTTGTAATTCAAATAAAAAATGAATAATAATTATTTATTATTTATTCAAAGTAAAGCATAATTTATATTGGTGAAAATTTGCGAATCTCCTTTAAAAACCCTTTTTGTTTCATCAATTTTGGGTATAAAAAAAGTCGTCAGCCACATACCCATCATATTGCCACTTTTTGGCCCATCATGATCCTACACATACCCACCATTGATAGCAACAATTAGATTTTCCCAAGACTCTGGTAAAGAACAAAGTAACAAAATGCATTTATCTTCATCTTCTAGATTTACATCTACAGATGCTAATTGACTTAGAATCAAATTAAAAGCATTTAAATGATGTGCAACAGAATCACCAGCTTTCATCTTTAAAGAATAGAACTATCTTTTCAAATACAACTTATTAGTAAGACTTTTGGTTTGATAGATATCACATATCCTCTTCCATAGTTTATATGTGGTAGTTTCATCTGAAACATTCAAGAGAACAACATCAACAAGATATAATCTTATGGTCCCTCTTGCCTTCTTATCAATCTTATCCCAATCCTTATTTGACATCGTTGTAGGTGACTTTGTCTCATTACAAATAACTAACCACTGATCTCTCTCTTCAAGGAGATCCTCCATTTTTAGTTTCCACGTCTCATAACTATATCCATTGAATATTTCAATATCTAAATGAGAATTAGAACTCATTGTAACACACTTCTTTTACAAAATGAGCAATAACACAATAGTAAAACCTCCCACTATAGCAAAAAAACCTTCAAAATTTTAAGAGAAAGTTGTCCCAAACTCTACCCAACCGTTAGCTCTGATACCAAATGTTGAAAATGGAGGTAATTATGTAGCTCTAAAACTTGTAAAACTATGATATTGTAGATCTAATTAAGTTTTTTTTGTTACAAATTCTTTGTGTATGATTATCTGTTTAGATTCATTTTACCAATTGTAGAAAGTAGACAGAAGATTGTAGAAGAATGGGACAAGAAGATAGAAGTGACACAACATATACATGGAGAAACCCTTTCAGGAAAAACTCTACCACTAGAATCAATAGTGCTTGTATTATTTAACCTTAGAAAGTGCTGCCACAATAGTGGTTTACAATTTCTGGGAGGAACTAATTTTTGCTGAAATCACATATTTTTAGAAAATATAATGATTTAAGCCTTGAAAAGTTCCATTTAAAGAATTCCAATTGAAGAGGGTTTGATCAAACTACCTTAAATCAAACCCCCTTGGATAGAACCCCGCTAGTTTTAAACCATACCTATAACAGAGTCTCCTTTACACCTATCAAAATGCTGATAAAAAACCACTTTTGATTTACCTTTTGGGGATCAAATGAATTCATTTAAAATTTATTTTTTGCAAGTATGTAGTCCTTATTATAAGCTTTCCAAAAAGTATAATTTTAAATAAATTTAATTTGATTATTATATTTATTTTTATTTCTCGAATGTAGGTTTTTCACCCAAAATCAAGCTTTATGTTCTGCACATGTGGAAAAATAGTAGATTATTAAAAAAAAAAATTAAAAATATTAGTGCACTAGATATTGAAGTCCTTAATCCAACAAAGAAAAAAAATTGAGTTACGATACATACAAAAAAAGTTACGCATTATACAGTCGCTCTATGTCTGAATTATAATTGGTTTGAATTCGAAACTTGATTAAAAAAAAAATATTCAATAAAAAACTATCTAACCAAGTGGAAGCACTAGATATCAGAGTTTCAAATCTAAATTCAAATGAATTAGAATTTTATCCTTCATGGAAAAAAAATTATGCGTTATACGGTGAGCATCATTTTTTAAAAATGTTGTTTTCTGAAAAAAAACTAGTTTTCGAGGGAGATGGAAAAAGAAGTGCAATCTGATTCCAAAAATTTTGAAAAAAATATATTTAGAATCTATAGAAAAAATGTCACAAAAATCTAGTTTGCATCATCTTCAAATTCCTCATGGTTTACTGCTATAGGTGCCCAAAAGTGAAGATTTAGTTAAAAAAAATATTTCAGTGTCTAGTTTGGCCAAAAATTGTAAACCACTATTGTGGGATCACCCTAGAATAAGATTACAATAATTTTGTATCAATCCTTGCTTGATATGCTTCTTTTTCCTTCAACAATTCTTCTTCACAACTTGAAATAAACTCTAATAAAACTCTCTTCAACTTGCTGCAATTAATAGACAATCATGAGCATTGAAAACTCCAAAGAATTGTCAATTACAAGAGCTTGAAGCTCCCTGTTTTGTGCAAGTAGAGTTTCATCATGTAACATGTAGTCAAAACCAATTTCTCCTCAATTTAGGCATACCAAACTGAACTCCTAACTGATCATTGGTCAAGAAAATATCTTCCAAGATTCTCCTCGAAGTTGGCACCCAAGAATGGGCCCACTTAACTAAACCTTGTAAATATCTTCTCATGCAAAAGGTGTTAACTCCAAGATGCCAACTTGGGCGCCCAAGGTGAGTCTAAGTCAATCTTTGTTAACCGAAACATATCTCTCCATCAATTCATGCAAACATTATGCATGATTGATCATCCCCACTTAACTGAATGTATCACCCATTATCTGTCATGCAACTGAAGTCATTAGTCATGTATTCCAGGTCAACTAAAGTCAACTAGAATTCAACTGAAACTAACTACATGCAACTAAAGATAACTTAACTGAACTAAACTAAACTAAACTCCACTCATGTAAATATCAATCCCTAACTTCTAGGATCTTTACATGCATTACTGAAGTGTTATCTTTTATCCAAATAGTTAACTTAAGCAAGGTGGGTTCCACCTTCCATGTGGGTGCTGTTGAAAAATGAGGTGTTTTCTTAACTTAATACTCTATAAAACTTTAATATTGTTGATCTATGTAAGTCTTTTCTTTGTTACATATATTCTTTGTGGATGATTATCTTGATTAATCCATTTTACTGTAGAATGTAGAGAGAAGTTGATAGAAGAACTAGACACACACAAGATGTACCATGGAGAAACCCTTTCAGGAAAAAACTCCACCAAGAATTATTCTATTATTCAATCTCTGAATTACAATAGCTCCAATTCTTGCTTGAGAATGCTTCTTTTGTCTTTACCAATCTTCTTCACACCTGCAATAACAATTATAATAACTCTATTCAACTTGAATGAGATATAGAAACAATATGCAACCTTGTAATCTCCAAATGGTGATAATTACAATGCATAAGCTCAAGCCCTTGAAAAGGTACACCATATTCCTTCAAGTTGAGTTATTCAATGAAGACTAAAGCTTACAACATGTGCTTCATGCATTTGGGTGTCCCAAACTGAAGCTACAACTTCTCCTTCACTTCGGTGATAATTCCAAAGCTATTCCTCAAAGATGGCGCCCTTAAGTAAAGCTACTTAACTGAGCCTTCAAAAATATATTATCATGCATTGGAGTTAATTCCAATAAAGCATCTTGGGTGCCCAAGTTGGCTTCAAGTGCTTTATTGTTAACTGAAACATTTACTCAACACCATTTCCAAAGAATGGTCATCCCTTGTTAACTGGAGGTAGTCCCTATTATATGTCATACAACTCAAGTTATTAGCCATGCATTCCAAGTTAACTGAAGCTAACTACATGCAACTCAAAATAACCAACATGCATGCAACTGAAGATAATTGAACTGAACTTAACTTAACTTAACTTAACTTAACTAAACTGATTCTGAATTGAACTTAACTTAACTTAACTTAACTTAATTGAACTGAAGTGATCTGAACTTAACTTAACTGAACTTCAAGCATGCAAACATCAAATCCTAACTTCTAGGATCTTTACATGCATTCAGAAGTGTTAACTATTACTCTGTATAGTTAACTAGACACAAGGTGAGTTTCACCTTACCATGTGAGTGTCCCATGTGTCCCTATTATTTAGGAACTCAATATGGACGCCCTCACATGCTTCTTACATTTAGAATTAATTACAAATGTCAATTAATCATGATTATTTCATCAAATATTAATCTCATCCTAATCTTAGTGTTATTGAACACATTCCAAGAATCTAGGAGATACATGAAATAATTAATGTTTAGGATTTGCAATTTAATGGAAACCTATTTCCAACATTCTCCCACTTGACATTATACATTGCAATTATTCTAAACAAGGAATAATAAAACAAGTACAAGTCTCAAGGCCAATGGCCTTCTTGCACCAACTAATCAATCCATGCTAACTTCAAATGCAAGTTGCATCATCATGAAGCTTCCAAGAAATGATTAAAACCAAGAGAACTTATCTGTATGGTTTCATAAGATAATCTGTAACATTAATTAAAGTGTTAACTTTCTCAATTAATACCTTCCCATTATCAACCAAACCATTACCTTTCCCAAGCCTCTGTAACCAAACCACCTCTTTAGAGCCATGCTAAACCACCGAGTGTGTTGAATTCACATTCAACCAAGGTGTAGACTCCTCAGTCTTTTCTGTTGAAAAACTTTTCTCACAAGTAACCATTCCAACAAATGTCTCTTACCATAAGAGAATTCCAACCTCACCTATTTCTCCAAGTATGATCCATGAGGACCTGTAACAAACCAATCCATGCCAAACTCCAAATGCAACACAACACTTTCATGAAGTAATCAAGCAAATGATTAATGTACCCAAAACTTAAGAGAACTACACAAGATCATTGTCAAAGCTCCAATCATGAATCAGGAACATAAACATGACATCCATGATCTAACCATCTCCTCTTAGGAGATCACAAGCATCATAACATACTTATACATCCTAGTCTAAAGAGAACCATGTAATATGCCAAACTCTAAATGCATATCAAGAGTAAACCATGACATCCATAACAAATATACTCTAAACCAAGAAACCATATGTCTAATCACATGGAGATAACCTTACCAATGATGCATCCAAGTCACTTCCAACAACTCCCACTGAACCCTGATACCGAGTCACACATGGCATCATGACTACCATCCTCTCTACAAAGATTACTTTGAAACATGAAGCAAAGAGTTATCACAAACAATATTAGCTGAAATAACCAATGCATCATTACTATTATCCGAGGACTCCTCTGTAGAAGAATCAAAACTCTCTTTCTTGTTCTTACAATCCTTCTTCACATGTCCTTGTTTTCCACAGTTCCAACACTTTACCTTACTTCGTCCTTCTGACTTACCCTTCCCTTCCTTGTTTCCCTTAGGCTCCTTTTTCTTAGGCCTACCTTTTACAAACAAGGCATCTTGGATTTCCTCCTCATCTCCTCTGATAGGAGAGTAGGAATAATGTTTTCCATCTTTGGATCTGCACCATTACCACCAATTGCAACAATTAGATTTTCCCAAGAATTTGGTAATGAACAAAGTAATAAAATGCACTTATCCTCATCCTCAAGCTTTACATTTACAGATGCTAACTGACTGAGAATTAAATTGAAAGCATTTAAATGTTGTGCTACTGAATCACTATCTTTCATTTTCAATGAATATAATTTCCTTTTCAGATACAACTTATTGGTGAGACTCTTAGTTTGATAAATATCCCCTATTCTTTTCCATAATTTATATGCACTCGTTTCCATTGAAACATTTAAAAGAACAACATCAACAAGACATAACCTTATTGTTCCTCTTGCCTTTTTATCTAACTTAGCCCAATCTTCATCTAAAATAGTTGTAGGTGTCTTTGTCTCATTATTAACCGCTAACCACTGATCTCTTTCTTCAAGAAGATCTTCCATTTTTAATTTCCACATTTCATAGTTAGAACCATTGAACCTTTCAATCTCTAACCTTGAATTCATTGTAACAAAACTTAATTCCAAAATCAGCAAATAACAAAAATAATAAGAGCTCCCACTAAGCTAAAACCTCCAATCTTTTAAGAGAAAGGCCCAATACTCTACCCAACCTCACTCATACCAAATGTTGAAAAATGAGGTGTTTTCTTAGCTTAATACTCTGTAAAAACTTTAATATTGCTGATCTATGTAAGTCTTTTCTTTGTTACATATATTCTTTGTGGATGATTATCTTGATTAATCCATTTTACTATTGTAGAATGTAGAGAGAGTTGATAGAAGAACTAGACAAGATATTAGAAAGATCACACAAGATGTACATGGAGAAACCCTTTGGAAAAAAATCCACCAAGAATTATTCTATTATTCAATCTCAATTACAATAGCTCCAATTCTTGCTTGAGAATGCTTCTTCTATCTTTACCAATCTTCTTCACACCTACAATAACAATTATAATAACTCTATTCAACTTGAATGAGATATAGAGACAATATGCAACCTTGTAATCTCCAAATGGTGATAATTACAATGCATAAGCTCAAGCCCTTGAAAAGGTACGCCATATTCCTTCAAGTTGAGTTATTCAGTGAAGACTAAAGCTTACATCATGTGCTTCATGCATTTGGGTGTCCCAAACTGAAGCTACAACTTCTCCTTCACTTCGGTGATAATTCCAAAGCTATTCCTCAAAGATGGCGCCCTTAAGTAAAGCTACTTAACTGAGCCTTCAAAAAAATATCTTATCATGCATTGGAGTTAATTCCAATAAATCATCTTGGGTGCCCAAGTTGGCTTCAAGTGCTTTATTGTTAACTGAAACATTTACTCAACACCATTTCCAAAGAATGGTCATCCCTTGTTAACTGGAGGTAGTCCCTGTTATCTGTCATACAACTCAAGTTATTAGCCATGCATTCCAAGTTAACTGAAGCTAACTACATGCAACTCAAAATAACCAACATGCATGCAACTGAAGATAACTGAACCGAACCGAATGAACTGAACTAACTGAACTGAACTGAACTAAACTGAACTAACTGATTCTAAATTGAACTGAATTGAACTTAACTGAACTGAAGTGATATGAACTGAACTTAACTGAACTTCAAGCATGCAAACATCAAATCCTAACTTCTAGGATCTTTACATGCATTCAAAAGTGTTAACTGTTACTCCATATAGTTAACTGGACACAAGGTGAGTTTCACCTTACCATGTGAGTGTCCCATGTGTCCCTATTATTTAGGAACTCAATATGGATGCCCTCACATGCTTCTTACATTTAGAATTAATTACAAATGTCAATTAATCATGATTATTTCATCAAATATTAATCTCATCCTAATCTTAGTGTTATTGAACACATTCCAAGAATCTAGGAGATACATGAAATAATTAATGTTTAGGATTTGCAATTTAATGGAAACCTATTTCCAACAGGTGCCCCATGTGCTCCTATTTTGTAGGATCTCTTCTTGGGCATCCCCACATGTTCCTATCATTTAGAATTAATTACAAATGTTAATTTACATGTTCATTTCATTTGAATTTAATCTATTTCTAATCCTAGTGTTGGGGAACACTTTCCAAGGACTTAGGAGATACATGAAATATGTTTAGGATTGCAAGTAAATGGCATCCTATTCCCAATAGGTCTTGGGTAATAAGGCGATGATACCACCAATCCTGGGTAGTTCCCTCCAAATGTAGGATGGAAAATTTAATAGCGTCTTCTTCTGTCATGGGACTTAGGGATAGTTATGTATCCATCTTTTGAACCCATGAACTTGCTATGATTTTTCTTGAACCATCATAGTTTGGTAGAGTCATTTTACTTACCCTTTATCTAAGTAAATCTTTATTGGGTTGTCTCCTTTCTCTTTTACAGGTAGTTCTTGATCTAACATCACAATATGCCTCAAATGAGATGTCTCTTAATTTCGAGGTTTAGCCTTGAATAGGTTACAACATATATGTCAAAGTTGTTATTAATTTGTGTATTGGTTTCTTCTTCCTCTCTTTTTGGCCCTCCCTAGGTAGGAATGAGGGTCTTGTTTCCCTTGGTGTTGATATCGCTGAATGGTTAGAGTTGGCATCCCTCCCATTGGTTTGGTTAGGTTGTGGGTTATTTTTGTTCATAGATTTTGAATGGTTTGGAGAAATAATTGTCATTATCTCATTTTTCTGCATGAGAGTTTGAGTTGTTTTCTCCATGAAGGTTCTTAACTTTTTTCCCATTTGTTCAACCATGGTATTGTTTTGTACAAAGTTACTAGTGGTAGAAAATTTCTTCTTTTCTCTCTCCAAGGCTCTCTAGGCTCTTTGGCTAAGTTGCATGGGATCCACTAACTTTTGTCCCTTAGGATGGTAGGAATGATGCTCTAATACCAATTTTAATGTCCCCTATTTGGATATTGTTGGATTTTTCCCTAGAATCACAATTTCAAAATAAGAGGTATATCTTATTAAATTAAAACTTCCAATAAACTAAGATTTTAACCTTGCAATAATTTTAGTCAATAATTCATAAACAGTTAATTGATCATTTGTATTGTTTACACACATTCATTAAATTAGTTGAAAATTATAATGTTCAATGCTTTTTAAAACAAATAAATAACTATCAATACGGATCCAAAGTTATTATCCCCTCTGGTGATTAACCATTGGGTAGATTGGAGATGAAGTCACAATAGGATGCATGGAGTATTTCCTCTTTCTAAGACCAAGGGCGGATAGGCAACCCCCCTAGCCCACTAATGAAAAACACATGAGCATCCATTAGGGGTGGTCTACTTAGCATGAGATCTCTCTCTCTAAGCCCAAGGGAGGATAGACAACCCCCTTGTCCCATTAATGGCAGAAACATGGGAATCCATTAGGGGTGGTCTACTTAGGATGAAAAGGCTATTCCCTTATACTTCTATCTCTTCTTCCCATGGTTAAATATAGAGACATAAATAACCTATAATTAGACTAATAACTGAGTTTGAATTGCAGTTCCTATTAAGCTTTAAATGCATGATATTAATGTATTTAAAATATATGCATCAAATTGCATACAACAATCTTTATGGAAGTATATTACTCTTATAAGGTCATGACACCTACAGATAGTAATTATTGATGCACATAATTTATGTCTATTGTAGATAGATAACTGAGTATGTATATTTTTCCCCGATGTTGATCGATGCCCTCCACACCTTTGATTCTCCCTTTATATTCCGCAATGGTTGCAAAGAGTCACGATCCTTCCATTTGTTTGTGAATTATCCCTCAGGTGAAAAGAGTCACAATCCTTCAATTGGCTTGTCCTTAGACTAACGGTTTGTTATTTCAACCACCACCTTCCTTATCTCTTCCCACATGAATGGGCCACTTCATCAAGGAGGTCAATTATATTTTAATTCATTGCCTTTATTTAACCGCTATCCTCCATAATATCATAGATGATTTCCTTAATTCCTTGATTATTAATATTACCACAATCTTTCCCAAGCCAGGGCATGATAGAAAATATCAAAAGAGCACTAGCCATGAAGAATAAAATATGGGATGAAAAGTTAAATTATGCACTATGGACTAATAGGGTGACCTATAAAGAAGCTAGTGGCAAGAACCCATTTGAACTTGTGTATGGAATAGATGCCAAGATGCTAAACGGTTTGAAGATTTTGGTGTATCAATTGTAGTAGGATATTGAAGGAAGAGAAAGAGATGCAATAACATATAAAATGTTGGAACTATCAGAGTTGGATGAGAATAAAAGGACTATACATGTGAAAATATTATCACATTAGCAAGAAAAAAATATCTCTTTCACAAGACAACATTGTAGAGAAACTTTTAGGATGGAGACATGATCATCATATAAACTACTAAATGAAAGGTAAGGGAAAACATGAAAAAAAATTGATCCTTTATGGCTTGGACCATATAAAATTTATAAAGGTGTATGGTCGCAATGTGTGTTATCAAAATGATTTAGTAGGAGATTTAATGGAGTTATCAGTTCATGATCAATATCTTAAGAATTAATTCATGTGATTGATGATTTCATGCCTCGTACATATTTTGTTTTGTGTTATGAGTTGGTGTCTTTGTGCAATCCCAATCCCTATTGATCATGATAAAGTCTGTTTACCCTAGTTACCTCTTTGTGTTCCTTTATGTGGTCTACTCCTAGAGATCTAAATTGTCTTTCTCTATAAGATACACATGTCCCCAACCAAAGGAAATGTTGGGACTCAATTTATTAGTGCCAAAATTTGGTTGTCCCAACTCGTTTATGCATTTAAGCCTCATTTTTTTCATCACACATAATCGATACGAGAAATATTTGTATAGATCTCCATTTTCAATATTTTCATAAGAGTTTTTTTCCATCATCCCCCATGTGCCTATCATGTGTTAGAAGTTTCTCAAAATTCAAAAAATTCCAATTGTGGATATTTTCTATTCAAAATTTGAAGATTGTTGTAAATGTAAAAGTTTTAGAATTTTCCATCCCAACATACTTTTTCTTGACCCTCATTATTTTCCTTGTCCTTGTCAAAAATTTTAACTTCCTCTTATTTACATGCTTTTTTGTAGACCCTTGTACTCCAAAAATTTACACAAAGTTATCTTTTGGAGTCACGGTTCTAGTCATTCCTTCACCTATATTCTTTATGTCATGGATTCTTTGGTATCCATAATCCTTGATCTTTTGGCATTTCCTTCTATATAATTTTTTAGAGTCGTGAATGTAGAAATACCTTTAACATGACACTTTAGGGAATTGATTATGAGGTATCCCTGAACCCTGATCCTTAACATTCTCAAAACTCTAAAAATCCCATGTTTTTCATTTTTCACTTCCACCTACCTCCCTACGCAACCTAGGTTACCATGAATGACCATATTTGACGTTGCAACTACTCCAAGGGTGTTTCCTTGCCCATAAAAGTTGTTCATCTCAAGGTTAGTGTTTGAGATGCAACTTCAAGTAATGGATGAGGATAACCATTCTACCATTAGTGTGGTGGTTGTGTTTCTAATGTTAATGTTTTTCATGCAAGATTTAGCTTTCCATTTTAGTGGATTTCATGGGATTTTGACTTTTTACAACTATTATATTAATGAATTATGATCCTCACTCAAGTTCCACAAGGATTCAATGACAAAAAAGTGTTATATATATCAATTCATCTTTCAAAATAAAGGTCAGTTATTTCTTGATGTCCACTAGATTATAATGCCAAAGAACTATTTTTATTGGGTGACTGATCGTGCTAATACTATACACGCGCAACGTATCCTCGTCAGGGTTCAGGGGTAACAACCCTCGATAGCAGGGGTTTGAGGGTGCAACTCTCAATTTTTTTTTAACACATCAAGGTTTTTCCACATTAACACATCAAGGTTTTCTCACTAACATGTCAAATGAAAAAAATGACTTTGTAAAACCCTAATTTTGGAAGCTTACAAAAAGCTTGTTATAAGTGGTTGGGATGTAAGTTGTGGTGTGTGTAATTCGTGAGATTGTAATATGTTTTGCACTAGATAATAAAATCATTGGAGTGGCTGAGTTTCTGTGGATGTAGCCCATATTGGGTGAACCACATTAAATCTTTGTGTTGATCTCTTTTGTGTTATTCTTCATTGTTATTTTTGGGTTATTTAATTTGTATATAATTGTTAATGTTTATTGCTCCAATCTACCTGAACCAGGTAACAAGAACTTCTAGGGTTCCAAATCCTATACAGCCATTCACCATTAGGGTAGTTTATCTTGTAAATCATGAAGAGGTAGTTATTTTGTAGTAGATGGTCATAACTAAATATATCCTTGGGGAATTGCATATTTTAAAGAAAACTTCCAAGTGATGAAGTGTGATAGGTACATCTTAGCTTAACGTTTTCTCTTGTCACATTTGTTGGTGTGAATGTAATATTGATTTGATAAATTTTACAACACTTTAATGCATTTTAGATATTATTTGTAATGGTCTTTCTAGTATTGCATGCATACTTTTAGAAGTTTGGAGACGGATTATTAAACAAGTTTAGTTATTAACATCTTCTCTCTTTTATTATTTTTATGTGTTGTGTCTTCTAATTTGATTGTGACTTTGTAGGCCAATATAAGGCACCAATCTTAGAAGATTTTGACCTTCCATGCACCTTGAAATGAATAATATAAGAGGAGTTAGTTTGTATGCATTCCATGGTTCAATATTTTAACTAGAGAAACATCTTTAACAAGAATTGAAGGATTTATACCTTTTGAGAGTCATGTCCTACATACCCACATGTTACAATAATGCAATAATACTTTTTTCCACTTAATAGAGGTTATATGCACATTAAATCAGTCCTTAGTTTAGTGACAAATTTTGGGACTAGATGTACATTGGATACTACTATTGTCTATATTTTATTTATCTTTAGTGGTGACTAAATTTTGTTAAAGACTACCTCTAAAAACACCTTCTTCGATCTAGTTGAACCCAAAACAAAGGAGAGACTATCCACTATTAACAATTGACCTGCTACCATTCATTCTTTATTGATGAATTTGAGAATTAGATCCATTCACCCTCAAAATGACAACTCCCTAGCCTTAAAAAAGATTGATCCCTATAATTTTTTTAGAAATTTCAAGACTCAGCATATACATTTTTAATCCCAACTTATAATTTAAAAAATATATATATATTTTGTTACATTTATTTATCTTATTTTCTTATAACTTATCTATTCATATTAAACATATTTTCTAACTAAATCTTAAAAAAGATTTGGAAAGTGAAAAACATTTTCAATCCACTATACATTAATCTTGTTAATTGCATGTGTATATTTTCCAAGAAAAAACAAATCAAATAGTTGTTTTCCAACCTTGATAAAAAAGTCATATACTTCCATTTGTCATTTAAAAATAATTTTGATATTTTGAAGGTAAGATTTTCTCTTAATCTTTATAATTTCAAGACAAGATTTACTCTAAATCTTTATAACCAACGTACTTCTATTAATTGGAACATAGGCCCACCCTCCTCTTTCTTTGACACTAAGTAACTAAGTATTAATCAATCATTGTTTCAAATTTATTGCATTTTTTAATATTAAGATTTAATTAACTATTACATTTAATTTATTGAATTTTTTACATTTTTTAAATTTATAGCAATAAATTACAATTATAATTAATACAACAATTAAACAAATTGTTAACAATAATTTTAACAAGCTTGTTGGATGGAAAGGAGCTTTGCTAAGTCAAGCAGGTAAATTACAACTCCTCAAAGCTACTCTTCAGAATCTGTCGATTTATGCTTTAAACCTCTTTAAAATCCCTGCCAAGTTTGTGGATGCCATTGAAAAGATTCAAAAAAGATTTCTTTGGTCGGGTGTTGAAGAAAGAAAAAGGTTTCCTTTAATAGGGTGGGATCTGGTGTGTAGACCTAAGAAGGCCGGTGGTTTAGGTCTTAGAAAAATCAGAATGGTTAACAAGATTCTTCTTACTAAAAAAATTTGGAGGCTATTTTCGTCCTTAGGGGAATGGACTAATATCTTGACAAGCAAATATTTGGAGAATAACAGATCTCTTATAATCATGATGGATTCCCATCTTCTACCCAGAGGCTCAACCTGCTAGAAAAACCTTATTACTAGTAGAAAAGTTGTTGAAACATGAGTGGGTTGGAAAATCAGGAGTGGAAACCAAACAAGATTCTGGGAGGATAGATGGTTGTTTAATGAGCTCCTTTATCAAAATTGAACCTTTTCGCGGGTGGGCTGAGATTTGTAAAGCTCTATTTGGTTTGTATGTTAAATATTATTGGATGAATGGAAAATGGGTGGATCTGTGTCTTGTTAGTCAAGCTCTTGCTCCTGTTCATTCATCCTTGTTGGTTGTCAGACTTTGCCATGATCAGACAAAAGATCATCTTGTTTGGAAAGATGAACCCTCGGGCAACTATTATGTTTCATCGGCTTTTGCCAGGCTATCTTCTACCCAAGTTCCTCCTCCCTTCTGGTCGAATGCTTGGTTCAAACACCTAGTACCTAGTACCTAAAGTCAACATCTTCTTCTGGATCCTACTTCAAAAAAAAGTGCTCACGGTTGATAATCTTTGCAAGCGAGGCTTTCAAATACCCAATAAATGTTATCTCTGCAAGATGGAAGCATAGTCAGTCTGTCATTTTTTTCTTCATTGTCCTTTTGCTGCCTCGATTTGGGAAAAATTTCTCTGTTATTGGCAATTATCTTGGGTGTTCCCCTTGTCAATTGAAGACTTCTTCATCTAATGGAAAGCCCCTACACACAATCCAACACTTCAGAAACTATGGGATTTTAACTTCCCTCATGTTGCTTGGGGACTATGGAAAGAACGAAACAATGGAATTTACAGAGATAAAGAATCTTCGGTGGTCATTGTGTTTGATAAAGTAATCAGATTAATGAAAGAAAATTTCAATGCTATCCCCGGAAGGTTTGTAACAATGAGAAAGTGGCTTGTTCTTCCTATGATCTTACGATTGCTAAGGAATGGAATATTAGTTTTGATATTTCCTGTGCTCCTAAACATGCTAAGAAGGATAAGGAGGGTGTCTGCTGGACTTTTCTGCCTAACAGTTAGATCAAAGCCAACTTTGATGGGGCAGTGGAATACGACGGAGTTATAAGGTATTCTTCTGACAATTTTCTTGGTGCGATTGCCACACCCCTTGGTTCTCAAACCAATCACTTAGCTGAGGCTGCTGGAGCTTTTCATGTTATAAATTTGGCTCATAGTCTGAATTTTAAAAACCTTTAGTTTAAGGGGACTCCAAAAATATTATTGAATGTCTCTTAGGTAGGTCCCCCCTCTCATGGACCATAAATTCTTGGATTGATGATGCTATTCCGACCTTAGCTAAGTTTGATAATATAAAGGTTTCCCATTCCTATAGAGAAGTCAATGTTGTGGTGGAATTTTTTGTGAATGAAGGGGTTAAAGCAAAGGACAATGCACTTGGATGAACATTAGTGATTTAGGTGTTAATGTCTGAGCCTTATTGAACTATGATGCGTTACATGGGCAAGATTCACATGTCATCTCATTAATGATGATAGAACAGGGTAAGTACATCACTATCATTAGATTGCATGGGGTCGAGCTAATTAGCTTATCCTGTAAGCTTGCTTGGCATGCTTTGTGGGCTCATAGGTTTGGCGGGACCATTTTGAGTCAAGATTCATCTCTTTCTATATTACTATGCTTGCTAAAATGGGAGGAGATAGAAAAAGAGTTGAGCCAGACAACTTTGAGATGCACACAAGAAACACTAAAGCGTGGAACAAAATTAAAAGTGGGGGTTTACTCCTTTTTCTGGAAAAACTCCATGGGTCTAATTAGGAAGCTACAGAGCATTTTGAGAGGAATTGGGACAATGGGGAAATAACCCTTTTTGGAAGGAAAGTTAAGCTCGATGAAAATATCATAGCTGAAGCGACTGGTATGTCCACTGAAGGACACAAATTTTTCTAGGACATGATTTTCTCTGATGAAGCGGTGGTCATATTTCTGAAGAAAGACAAGGAAAAATTGAAATTGGTGAAAGTTTCCAATAGTTACTTTGAGGCTGACACCATTAAGGCTCTCTGGAGAAAAGTTATTTATGTCATCATGGAGTATATCACCTTGGATGGTCGTTTCACTAGGGTCTACGACTATCATTTTTCCTTGCTCAATCATTTTCGCTATAAGGCCAGGGTTTCTCTTCCCTACTATCTTCTCTATTCCTTAAGAAAGTGTCTGGAAGACCATAAGAAAAACCCAAAAAATATCTTATATTACATACTTGTCTGATTAGGTTAATTTTTAAACATTTTCAAAATATGTCAGCCCCTGCTAAATTGGATGCCTCTTCGGAGTCTGAGGAGGATGATAACGAACCTAGTTGTTCAGGGAATAAACCCAATTTGAATCCGGTGAGGATGGTCCTAAGTCCGCCCTTTGTCTAGATTGACAAGAAAACCCAAATCCATAATCCCCAGTCTGTTAAAGCCTGCCCTGCTTCTAAGCCTGGAAGCTCTACTCCTAAAACCAAAGGTGATGGAAAGAATCTACCTATCAAAAACCTTGTTTCGTATTCTGAAGATTCTCCTGATTCTAAGGATTCTGGTGCTAATAATAATTCATCCTCTATTGTCCTATGGACAGACAGAGATGTTAGAACTGGGTCCCTTGGAGCCTCTGACCCTGCTAAAAGTTGCTTCAATCTTGATAGGGAACCCTCTGCTGATTTTCTGGGCATAGCTAAGAATAATGTTGTGGACCATTTTAGAATGTCAAAATGGGTCTTTCATGAAATTAATGACCTAAAAATAAAAAAAACTAGGCCCTCCAAAGTAAATTGGAAGAAATGTGAGCTAAGGTTTCTGAGTTATGCAAGAAGGATGTAGAGCGTAAAGATTACATTGCTAGTAAAGAGATCCAGGACAATGCGGGTAAGGACAGAAGGATTGAAATAGACTTGGAAAAAATGAAAAATACTGTGAAGATAATTGCTAAACAAAATAATAGGATGGAAAGACATAATGCCATCATTATCAACGCTATGACTAAGAAATTGGATAAAGCTCAATAAGGGTCCTTGGTTGTTGACTTGGAAGAGGAAAAAGATAAAAACCAGGAAGAGGACATTGGGATTTCAAAGAGAACCAAGGCTAATCTGAAAAGGAAGGCACCTCCCACACCACAGATGATTCAAACTTTTAAGAAAGGTGTCTAGGATATGCAGGACCTGGAGGTAGAGACTGAGTTTGTTCTGAAGACTCTGGGTTAGTTGCTGCTTTTTTGGCTTGTCTTTCGGCTGGTTTTTTTATTGACCTTTTTGGCCTTTTTTGGCTGGCTGTTGCTTTATCTATTTTTTTCTTTTATTGTAGCCTATTTATTCCGCTAGACTTTTTTGTCCTTCTCTTTCTTTTGTTGTAAACTTGGTGGTTTCGGGTCCCTGTGAAACCCATTTTTTCCTTTATCAAAAACAATAATTTTACACATTATCTATTATGAAAAGCCAGTAAATAAATATATTTTCAATAGAAAAAATTGTCTTTAACTATTAAACCTAATAGTAGTTCAATATAATCCCAATTAATACTCTTAAATCAATAATATTTTATTTTTAAATTAATTTTGAGATTGTACTAGTGTGAACTAAACAAAAACTCTTATCTTTTATCTTAAATTTTCCAACCAATAACAGATCAAAATAATAATATTTAATAGTAAAAAATGTATTTTCAAAATAAACCTAAATTGATATCTCTAACCTCATGTCCTCAAGCGGCTGCTTAACTCCATTTTCTACTTAAATTTAAGCAATGGGAGTGTTCCCATACATAAATTTTATTGTTGGGAAAGGATAATTTGGAATCTTTTCCTATTTTAATAGAGCAGCTACTCTTTAGCAATTGAAAATAAGCAATGTAAAAAGAGGGTAGGGGCTGGGCATATTGCTAAAAATCCACGTGGCTCCACATATTTCTTTCCCTCTTTTTTAATATTTGCTTTCATTTTTCTTTTTCTAATTTTTTATTGTACAAATTATTGTTAATACTATTAATACAAATTTAAGTTGGTTGCTAAAAAAATAAGAAGAAAAAATAAGCATTTATGGGGCCATTTGCTTCACAAATAACTCCTAAATAAGGTGAGCAGTAGCTGCTAGCCAAAATAAACTAAGCAGCCGCATGAGAACTTACTCTTAAATTAATGATAACAGATCTCCACTATTGATTATTATTGAATGGTTTTTTGATTTGATCTTGTAATGTAAAAATATTTACACAATCAAATTTAAAAACCATTCAGTAATAATCTCTTAATTTTTTTTTAGATAAATGTATTTCCCACTTTCCTATGACTCCTCCTGCTCAGTTGCTTTTAACTCAACTTCAAGCATAAACAGCTGTGCTTTTCTAGGATAATAAAATCGTTAATTTCCAATAATACAGAAAAATTAAAGAAAAACAGTTTCCTACAGCTGTCTTTCTATGAAAGTAACTAGATTGTTACCTCGATAACACCAGAGTGCAGCTCCCGCTACTTGGTCGGAACCAATTTAAAAGCCCGCCCCACTGCCATTAACTGGCCAATGCTCATACGCTCTTCTCCTCTTCGCTTTTAAGCCAATTTTTCTATAAAAAGCCTTAAAGTCGTCCCATTCCACAACGATTTCTAAATTTGTTACAGAAGTTGTAAGGACTTGTATACTTTGTTTGCAACGGCATCAACCTAGGGTTTCTTGATTTGTTACAAAAGCTCTACGGCCCTGTATACTTTATCTGCAATGGCATCAACCTAGGGTTTCTAAATTTGTTACAAAAGCTGTAAGGCCCTGTATACTTTGTCTGCAACGACATCAACCTAGGGTTTCTGGATTTGTTACAGAAGCTCTAAGGCCCTGTTTACCTTGCCTGCAATGGCATCAACCTAGGGTTTGCGTGTAATGCTATACCTAGCCAGCGTTAACGATGTATCTGTTCTCATCATGTATAGATTCGAGGAGCAGTGATGTAGAGACCAAAGTTTGAAACCTCACAGAACAGCCTGTGGAAGTACAAATTCGGGTGGGTTCCATGCTGAGGAAGGCATACAGAGTGGGGCCTGGATGCGCTAAGACGCTGAAGCGCAGCAAGATACGCAATAACTATTCCCAGCGAGGGGAAAGCGCAGCTCTTTTCCATGGGAATGGTGAAGCTTATGTATGGATTCACAATTCCAAGGCCAATTGGGCCACCGCCAATCAATAGTATCTCACTCTTGATGACCTCAAAGCTAGCATTGAAGTCAGGATTTGTAGCGATTCTAGGAAAGGAGCTTTTTTACTGTGCTTTTATAAAAAATATCCAGATCAAAAACCTACTAGATTTTATTTTATTTTTTCAGCTGGATTGGGAAAATATTATTTTCTGAATGCGTAAATCTGTTAAAGATGATACAGTCTATGATTTTTTTAAAATCTTCAAAGAAGTTTATTGTTTTCTCTTTATTTTCCCCTTCAGATTAAACAATTTTTTTTATTGAAGTAAGAAGAAATCATTTACATCTAATGTTAAAGCAAGAGCTGCACAGCAGTGACAGGGAAAAGATCAGAGCAAACAACACAAGGCTGTCCAACAGGACCAAAACCAAACATTTGATGTTGTGGATGTTTTGTTCAACTTAATTTATTTTCAAACAAATTTGTGACACTGAATCTTCAGAATCTCATATGTTTTAGAAAAATGTAGAATATTGATAAATGTTTTTCTATAAATGATGGTAAGGGATGAAGTGTAATGACATGAATGTCTTAATAACTAGCATATCTATCCTATCACATAGTCTATATAGAAAATGTCGAGAGATATCAATTATTGGAATGCAAAATGACAATAATATTAATATTGTGTGTTTGTAATAATATTTTCATTAGTTGCATCATAATTTAATATCATTGAATTATATTATAATATACAATAAGAGTGTCATCATCATTTACTCTGTTATGCGAGAAGATACACATAAGCTCGGTTATTAGACTTTCCAAATCACAAATGAAGGAAATAGACCAAATTGTGTGGGCTGATAGCTTAATCTATCTCATCGTCTCCCTCTTTCTATCTATATTTCTCCCTCTCCTTCTCTCATTGTCTCCCTCTTTCTATCTCTATTTCTCCCTCTCCCTCTTTCTCTTTCATTCCATTGCTCCCTCTTTATATGTTTATCTATCTTTCTCACATGACTTCTATATTTCCCAAGTTATATCTATCTCTATCCCTATCTCTCCCTCTTTCCTTATCACTCCCTCTTTCTATTTCTCTATCCTTCTCTCTCCTCTATTTCTCTTCCCCCTCTCCCTCCCTCTCTATCTATTTTTAAATATATATCCCTCTCGATATCTCTCTCACACTCATACACACACTTCCTCTTTCTCCTTCCCTACCTCTATCTCTATCTCTTTATCTTTCAACCCATCTATACCTCTCTATTACTTATCTCTATCACCTTCTTTCTCTCTCACTCTTTCCCCCTCTATCTCTATCTCCCTATCTCTCCCTTCCCCTCTCTATCTATTTCTCATTACGTCTACCTCTATCTCTTTCTTTCTCTCACTCCTCTCTCTATCTCTTTCTATCTATATCTCTCTACATCTATTTCTCTATCTCTATCCCTATCCCTATACATATATGCTCTCTCTCTCTATTTGTATTTCTCTACTTCTCTCTATTTTTCTCTTTATCTCTCTCCCTCTCCCCCTCTCCCTATATCTCCTTATATCTCTATCTTTATATAAATATCATCAATATTTGATACAATATTTAAAGCGTCATATTAATTTAAAATTATAAAGAATAATAATTATAAAATTATAAATAATTTGTTGATTTTCTAAATAAAAAATTTAAAAATTAGTATTATAATTCTTTTAAAACCTAATTATAAATTAACATATATTATATGTTCAAGTAATATAAAAATTAAAATTAAAACTAAAAAATAAATCCACACAAAATAAAAAATGTAAATAAATAAAATAAATCTAAAGTAATAGATCTCCTTTGTGGATAGATTTGACAAAGCTATAATAGAAATCAACTATAATTAAAAAGATATAAGCAATTTAAAAATTTGTAAAACTAAAAATATATTTTGTTAAAAGTTAAAAAAATCAAATAAAAATAGACATATATTATAGAGATAAGCAATATAAAATATTTTCTTGTCTCGAACCTGTAGATTATTCATTATTAACTATGTTGTTTGTATTGAGTAGGGTTAGAATAATGTATATGTATGAATCCTTTGAATGGTATACATTTTACAATATAGCGAGAAAGGGTGGAAGTCCCTAGTGAATTTTATGGAAGAAATAACCCTAGTTCATGGCATCTATGACTAAGGTCAAACTGCAAAGGAAATTTACTAATCACAAAAATTGGCAACCATGTGAACCCAAATTAACAAGTTAGTTGACCATGGAAAAATTAAGGTCATATTTAGATGTATAACTATTTATTATTATAGAACATGCTAGATATATTTAATACTAATCCTTAAAGGAACCCAAATTGATGTGCATGCCCATGTATTGACTCAAAAACAAAAAATCACAATGCAAATACACATACTGATAACAACCAACACAACTGCAATAAATACGTCAAGACTAAGGATGCTAATAGCCAAACTAAAGGCCACTTGACTTTTCTAGAAATTAAAATATTCAGGGATGAGGAGCAATCCATATAGAAACCTAAATTCATGATGTTTCATGTATCGATGCATACATAATGCACTCATATTTCTGTGGGTATATACACACATTAAGAATTCCATTGGCCAAATTGAAAAGTAAATAGGCTTTGGAAGAACATCAAATATCAAAGCATGTTGTCGGTCATCAACCTATACATACAATAATCACCATATATATACAAATATCAACAATAGTTAAATTTAAATATCCAATCAAATAAATACATCAAAACTAAAATATCAATACCAAATTAACAATTCACTTTTCTAGAATTTAATATTAGGAGATGAGACGTTACAACAAACTTGCAATCCTTTGTGTAGCAGCTCGCATGCCTTCCTAAAGCATATTTAGACTGCAAATTTGGTCTTGGGACAACAACAATATAAGCTTAAACAAGGGGTTATTATTATCAAGAAAGGGAGAAACATGAAAGCTACCACCTCCCAGGGACCCTAAGGAAAATTTCAGCCAGCAACTATGAGTACAGTACCATTCAAGAAACCAAAAAATGTTAAAAGAACATTTAACACAACATATAAATTTATAATCTATTGCTCATCTTGGGAAGGAAGAAAAACAATTTAAATTCTTATTTTGTTAATTTCTATAACCCAGCAACATATAATTGCACAATAAATTCACATAAAGAAATCTGATTTATAACAATTAACACAACTGGGTTAATTAACAACTAATAACAACGGAAGCAAAAATAACAAGAAGCCAATAAAAAAAATATAATAAAACAGATATACCCAGGAAATCCCAATGCAGGGAAAAACCTACAAATGTTGGATCTTCTATTCAGCCTAACAGCAAAATTTTCTTTCAAAAATACAATATGAGTTTGCTACAACAATCTTACATTTAAAGAGCTTAGCTGCTTTACTTAGCGTGCAAGGAAATAATCTTTCCTTGCTTTCTTTGGCTTTAATTACACATAAAATCACTCTTGGATTTATCTTATCCTCACAAACTCAAAAACATTCTATTAAAGAATAAAAAACTATTGTTGCTAAAAATCCAACTCGAATTGCTTTAAACCATATCTAACTCAAGTTGCTTTAAAGTGATTTAAAGCATATCCAACTTGAGTTGCTTTAAAACAAATCCACATCCCACCTTTTGAGCTACAAAAATCAACACTCCCTCTTAGCGAGGAAGGTGTTCTGCACCACACCCAACTTGTCCCTGAAGAATTCAAACTTGCTCTTCATCAAGGCCTTCGTCAAGATATCTACTATTTGTTCGTCCGTAGGAATGTAATTGAGTTTTACTATCATCTTCTCCACACAATCTTTGATGAAGTGGTACTTGATCTCAATGTGCTTTGACTTGTCATGAAACACTGAATTCTCAAAGAGTTTGATACAACTTTGATTATCGCAGTAAATGACTGTAGGATCCAACTCCTGATCAAAGAGCCCAGCTAGAAGTTTTTGAAGCTAGATAGCCTCACATGTAGCCATACTAGCTGCCATATATTCGGCCTCTGTAGAACTCAGCGCAACTAACTTCTATTTCCTGCTGTACCAAGAGACTGCTCCTGATCCCAAACTAAAACTACACCCTAAAGTGCTCTTCTGATCAACTGCGCTGCCTGCCCAATCTACATCAATAAACCCCTCGAGCTTCACTCCATCCTGCTGAACATACTTCAACCCATAATCAACTGTGCCTTGGAGATATCTCAAAACATGCTTCGCAGCTATCTAGTGCACATGTTTAGGTTCCACCATAAACTGATTGAGTGAGTTCACTGCAAAACAAATGTCTGGCCTAGTATTGACCAGATACATAAGAGAGCCTATCAACTATTTTGTATAAAGTTGGGTCCACTGCCTCTGATCTAGAAGCATCAATCTTCTTCCAATTGGTCACAAGTGGCGTTGACACAGGCTTATAGTTTTCCATCCTGAATCACTTCAAGATATCAATTAAGTACTTCCCTTTTCCAAGGAAGATCTCTCCCTCTTTCTGCCACAACTCCAATCCCAAAAAGTAGTGCATCAACCCCAAGTCCTTCATCTCAAACTCTCCTACAAGATCCCGTTTGCAGTGTGCTATGAGCTCCTCTGACCCTGTGAGAAATAGGTCATCAACATATAACACCAATATGAGAAGTTCGCCCTTCACCTGAACATAGTACAGGTTCAGATCTGCCTCACTCACTACTGAATTTGACACCATTTTCCTATAGATGTTTGTCGGTCGTTCAACAAATCTTTGTCGAAAAAGCGATGAAATGACAAAAACATTTTCGTTGCTATTTTTTCGTCGAAATAACAACGCAGATTCGTTGGTCGTCGGCATCAAAAAATGACTCGAATGTTCATCGTAATATCGAAAAAAACTCCGTATATCCACTGATGAATCACACCATAAGTTCATCGCCATTTCGATGAAATGGGCAAGGAGTAGCGTCGAAACAACACCAGAAGTTCGTCGTGATTCCGATGAAATGGGGAAGGAGTAGCGTCAAAACAACACCAGAAGTTCATTGCCATTTCGACGAAATGGTCAAGGAGTAGCGTCAAAAGAACACCAGAAGTTCGTCTCAATTTTGACAAAATGGGGAAGGCGTAGCGTCGAAACAACACCAGAAGTTCGTCACCATTTCGACGAAATGGGCAAGGAGTAGCATCGACACAACAGCAAAAGTTCATTGAAATTGCGATGAAATGGGCAAGGAGTAGCGTCGAAACAACAACAAAAGTTCGTCGAAATTGCGACGAAATGGGCAAGGAGTTACGACAAAGCCTTCGTCACAGCTATAGCAACTTCGTTGGACCTTTTCAGTGATTCATCGATGGTTTTCGTCGAAATTGCGACTAAACAATGCATTTTTATTTTTTTTAAATATTCGTTGAAATGTACCATCGCGAAGACTGATGACTGATCATACATACAAACTACAAGATGCATAGAAAAATCATTACACTTGAGAACAACCAAGGGCTAACAAGGGAAGGAGTTAAGAAACATTTGGATTGAATCTAGAAAATGTGTAGGGAAAATGTTGAGCAGTGTCAAGAGAACAGAGCTTGTAGAATATATTCTTGACCTAATCAGGTTCTTGAACAACTTAAACAAAATTAAAATACTAACACATACATGAGACATGCAATGAACTTCCAATATCTGCTATCTTTTTCATTAATGCAGACGTAGGTAAAGGATAAATAATTATAATTGTAACACTATTCATAGTCCAGTAAATTATGTTCGTAGTTTTTGTTCAATGGACCTTAGTTTTATCATTATACTGCCCATCTAATACCATATTTTAATCCAGGGTTCAACTATCTCAGATCTAAAGAAGCACCTTCAATTAACCATTTAAAGTACTATAAAATAAGGTAAGACTTTTACTTGAGAAAGATTGGGTACACTTGTAGGATTAAAGTTCTCACAATCATTAGGATTTATTGGCAAACAGACACAACCTGCAACATATGAAGTAATGGATGACTACAAGTTAGTGACATGGTCCTTAATCTGTGAGTGGTTTGCAAATTGATTGGTAGAAAATAAGGTTACAAACAGATCTACATGAAAAATTATGAGGACACTCTATTGTAATCATCAAAATAGATGAAAAGTGCAAAGGAAAGAGCCGAGCTACATCTCTAGAGCCTAAAAAAATACATGCAAGAAACATAAAAAAAAAGAACAAACCAGTTTTTGGATGAATACAAAATGGTGCCTTCAGGAAGTGATTCATATGCTTTCACACCTAACACAGGACATTAAGAAGATTTTAGTATTCCTCTATGAAATTAACTACTTACAAAATAAACCCAGAAACCAATATTATATACCTCCATGTCTAGCCGAGGGTAGGTATATAAGAAAAAAAATTCTTCAATACAATGCCGAAAAATATCAATGTGTGTGTAGGTTTGTATTACTCAAAATATCATTTCACTGCCTAAGGAAAAATACCAAAGTGATGTTTTAAATTTCAATCTTCACATAGGCTCCCTTATTGCTACAAATGCATATACAAGAATTATTCGAGCTCTAAAATATTCAAATATTAAGGATTTAATTAGCTATAAGATGGAAATTTGTTGTTTAGACATAATCCATTATCTTTTACATATCTTTATTCACTCCTAGCACTTCAGATAAATTTGTGTAAATGAGACAGAAATGTGAATCTTTTATGACAAAGAAAATTCTTAAAAGGAGGGGGGAGAGAGTAAAGGGTAGGGGGCAAGAGAATGCTTGAATGTATAGAAAATTATAACATTTTGATCATTATAACAATGAAATGAATCTTAAGTTTGAAGCATTAATATCATTTACAACATTTATGATCAAGAATGAATGTAAGTAGAGAAAACTTTTGCATACCTGCAGATGGTACAAAATTTCATGGTTAAGTCGAAGCCTCCCATAAACAACAAGATCCAAATATCCGTGTATCTATCTCAATCAAGCCTCTAAACCGTTCGAGTTGTCAATTTTCCACTAACCTATTATGCACAAAAGTCAAATTTTAGAGTTATGTCACCACTAAAAATAGAAGAAACAAAGCTTTGAAACCAAATCCACACACAACACAATGTGGTATTCATACAAAGCCATACAAAAAACTAAACTCTAACATTGGAATGGAAACAACTTCAAATTATGATGCAGAGCATGGATTCCGTATAAAGAATCATTTTTCTGCCACCATAGTGAAAAGTTAGCACTTTCTTTCATCTTTGCATATTGGTTTGATGCTTCAAACGATGCATTTCTTATATTGAAAAGTGCATTACCTTATTGAGCTTCTCTTTGTTTCGAGAATAGTTTAATATTCTCTACTTAACAGGGCCAACCATGTGATGATGGAAGCTCATTTCCCCTCTCATCACTCTCAATTCCCCATACCCAATCATATAACGGTAATCATTCATTCATCATTAATAACATATAACATTCATTCATTAACATATAACATTCATTAATTAACATATTCACATTCATTCATTAACATATAATATTCATTCTTTCAGTTTTTACATATTATCAAAAATATGGTTGTCATGATATGATTACAATCACTTTTTTTTCTTTTTTTCTTTTTTAAAGCTACAAAAATCTGAAGTGGAGTATCATTTTCTAAATCAATATATGTCCCTCCTTTAGTTGTTCTACCCTCTGCTCGTGATCTTAATGTACGCCTAGTCGTTTGCTCATGACGTGGATGCTGCTATAAGGGGGGGTCTGCTGCAATAAAAAATAAAAGTTAAACTGATATGTTTTATTATTATTGTTACAAGTGTAACTGAGGGTAAATTCTAAAATTTAGATTAGATCAATCTAATGAATGCAAATCACAAATGACAATAAACCCAAAGTTCTATAGAGCACAAAGGAAATTAAGCAATAAAACGGTTATACCTGTAAATTGCATTTTCCATGATTACCTCCATAGCACCTTCTTACTTGTTGGATGATA